>OY759267.1:43790013-43795013 GCA_963662155.1 Lamellibrachia columna
ACGAAACAATAAAATAATAGAAACATGAACAGGACGATACAAAAGTATGCATGCATTAATCGATGAAAACTAAACGTTAGATACAGAGGACGGTGTTACAGGCAGTCACGACGTGATTTGAGATCAAATGAAGACCACATTTATGACCGGTTGCGTTCTACAACGGATGTAAAGCGAAATATCATTGCGTTGAATTTTGTAACGGTTCCATGTGCATATCAACAGGAATGCGCCACACATCGCTGTAGTCTTTACAAAACTGTGATGCTATGAGGACATTGCAGTTGTGGATGTACAACTAACTACATATTCCTTGCAACTTTACCAATCGGCTGTGTACACCAGAATGAAGAACTGTGCATCACAACAAGTGGAAACTGTTTGCCAGTTACACAGCCTGGCAAACAGTGAAAGGTAAATAGGAAAAGGCACGAGTCTTGTATAGCACTTGTCTTGTCATCAAAGATTAGATACTAAGTATAGATCTGTCCACTATTAAGCTATTATAATATATATCCCCGTCAACTTATAGGAAGGGAATATACAGCTATTCGTTCACATACTTCCACCTCTGATAGGTACTCATTTATACAGCTGCTTGAACTGGGACAACGTGACGGATTAACGCTATTTACCAGGCTTTGAAAGAGTATTCGAAAACCTCGGTCACCTCAGATAAACGGCTGATGTTCTGTTATTGAATACCACTCCAAGATGTCATCGAAAATGGGCTTTTCTGCCATTTTGCCAATCGGGGGACAATTTTCGTGTAAGTATAACTACTGTTTGGCTTAAACGGAGGCACCACACGCAGACATAAGAGAAGAAAGGCGAGATTCGTGAGACTGCAGTGCTGGCAGCAGTTGAACATGGGTGAAGATGCTCTGCGCATGCACTGAAATACAACACTGGTGATATTGGCAAGCGGAAGTACAGTTAGGTGACGGCGAAACATAAACTTACGAGACACGTGTCAGCCACAGTTGTCAATTAACCAATCACAAGGCTCGTGTGTCGCACGCAATAGTCACCGTCGCAGCACCTGCCAACGCAAGCGCATTACAATCAATGCCCGTCCGACCGCCACATGCGACGCGATCACCACCGCGGAATGAATACATCGCCAGCAGCGGAAGGATACCGGCGAGGTGTGGCAGATGAATACGCGACCAACTGAAGCGCCGGTCGTCATGAGGTGGTTCGTCGTCGGCCGTGCCGTCTTCGTACGACTGCTGTTCGCGGCGCACGGTATCATGGCCGTGTGGCTGCTCTACTCCGTCACTATCGACCCCCGCTTCTGGTACGCGGCGCTCGGACTTGTCGTTCTGCTGTTCGAGGGTACCATAACCATATGGGTACACCGGGGACACGAATGGAAATGGTCAGTGCTCTTTCGATGTTCACCTCAGGAATAGACGTGTTAAGGTTGTGTCCCTTGTAACGAAATCAAAATTTCTTAACTAGGACAACAATTGCGGATCAAAACGCACTTCTTCATTCATGCTGGTAGTGCCTAAGATGACATACAAGGATAACTAGGGTTGCTCGTATTTGTTTATCCTAACAATGCGAGATATGAATGAGATTTTTTTACCTCGGTTTTTGTCAATGAGTACTCAACTGTATCGACGTTTTAAACATTTGAAAAGGTCTCTACTTCTTTATAATTAATTTGTTCCGATGTTTGGGTAGGCCTATGCCATCAGCGTGGCTACTCATGCCTATTACCACGTGTTGTTGTTGTTCTGGATATGCACAGTATATTGTTATGGATCATGCCTATTACCACGTGTTGTTGTTGTTCTGGATATGCACAGCATATTGTTATGGATCATGCCTATTACCACGTGTTGTTGTTCTGGATCTGCACACCATAAAATTATTGTTGAGCTCACAAAATATGGATCTCGATGAATTATTGAATATCAATATTCAAAGCTACCGACTGACGAAAGTTGGGCAACAGTTATATGGTTTTAGTAAGCTATGCTGAAGTAGTGGTTTTTTAGGAGTAACAAAACAGAAACAGAAATACAAGCGAGATACGTGACACTGAACGACTTCTGGTTTTTTTGGGTGGGGTGGGTGGGAGAAAGTAAGGTTAATTGCCGATATTCGTGATTCGACATGATGCTATAAAATCATGTAGCCAGGAAAGATACAGCGTCAACAAAATGTGCCGAATCGGACGATTTTGATTAAATAGCTAACTATTTCACGTCTTGAACGAGTCCATCGCAAACTCAATTAAAGGTCCTTCCACAATTCAATCCATAACGATATATTAGCTCATTTACGCAAATATATCATTGAGTTTTGGTGAAATCATCGGAGAAACTGTTACACTTTTTTGACAGCATACGGCAAAAATTCGGCGAAAAAAGGCAAACGTGGTCCGTTTGTAAATAGTACGACACGAGGCTACTCACACTTTCGCAAGTTACCCGATCTACGATCAAAGTCAATTCTTTCAATGATTTCAACAAAAGTACACACTATTTCATTAATCTGACTGTGCATATTATTTAAACTATTCAAGTACTACATATTTGAGCATCAACCAGGAGGGAGTTTTACTTGTGTCAACATATTAATTAATATATATAACGTATGTTGATGAGGGACGAGTAACGCTGGGCCAGTGCGTTGAGCCACAACTAGCTACGCTTAGGACGCATAGCGGTTGACTGTGGATTTATCTGAGAGTAATCGCCTGTTGGCGTTATGGGAAGTCAACTTCGCGTAATAAATTACTTGTGCTTGCCGACGTTAAAAGGGCAATCTGTATCTCAAAAATGTTAGTTTTGCATAAACCATAATACGAACAATAGTTCATAATATGCAGTGATGTCAGGAACATCAATAAAACAAGACGGTGTCTCGGAAAAGGCGTTAGTCGGCTTTAGGTCCGAGTATCTTTTGTTTATGACTTGTTCCAGATACTAAATAATTTTTATTATCTTTATGCAAAGCCTAACGAAGAGTCTCAGACTCAACTGTTTTATAAAATAATGAGTTATGATTATATATATATATATATATATATATATATATATATATATATATATATATATATATATATATATATATATATATATATATATATATATATATATATATATATGGATTTCTGTAACATTTATGTGCAATGAAACCTTTTACGTAGAATGTAAAACTATTTGTGTTTGCAGTTAAAACAAACGCATTAACTAAGGTACTAGCTCAGTTCCTAAACAAATCATTGCAAACTGTTAGCAGAATCAGCGCTTAAGCCAATACTAGTTACCTAGTTATTTTTAAAAAAACATTTTGCAGAAACGGGGCCGCATCTTGCAATCAAACTAACCTGCCGCGCCACCACTACGACGTGTCCACACGAACAAAGGATCTGATTATGATGTTGAAAGGCGACATCCGTTTTCTTCTTCTCATCTCCCGACACATTTAATTTGAAATTCTATTACACTCTGCCAAAATGCCTCATTATGTGAACAGTTTGTTACTGTGTTTCCTGCCAGTTGGTTATGTAATGGGGCCATCCATAAAGTACGTCATACTCATGGGTAGGGGTTGTCCAAGTAAGCGTTACGGAGCGTTACATGGGGGGTGTGGCGATCATTACGTTCGTTGATAAAAATACTTTTTGGCTCGTCTGGCTGTCGATATTAGACTGATACTGATTGCTATGCCAGTTTTGGACGTTTAAAAACAAAACTGACTAATACCTCAGAAGAGCTAGTGACACATAGATGAAAGGTTATTGGATTCTCGATGAACCAATGGCTTCTTTGTCCACTTGCCAACTGGGCATTTTCCCTTGGATGGTAGTTCTACGTCTCACTATTTGTTGCTTTAACCTACTCCCCGCCGCAGGTTCAGCCCCAGCGTCTTCATCTACCTGTGGAACGTCGTGCCCGCCATCTGGTTCCTGGAGCTGAATCTGATGGAGAAGCGGATCCGGCTGCGAGAGGACCGCAACGTAACGGAGGGAGTCGAGTCAGTCGTCGCCGACATCGTCGTCAACGAAACGTCGGCGGCGCTCAAGGCGAGCATCGCCAGTCTCGGGGTAGGTCGTCTCGTAGACGTGCGCGAATGGGTTATGGATAGACATCCTATATGCTGTCAAAACATGTCATCCAACATCTAACGACATGCTCCTAGACATTGCTTAAACATCTAACGACATGCTCCTAGACATTGCTTAAACATCTAACGACATGCTCCTAGACATTGCTTAAACATCTAACGACATGCTCCTAGACATTGCTTAAACATCTAACGACACGCTCCTAGACATTACTTAAACATCTAACGACATGCTCCTATACATTGCTTAAACATCTAACGACACGCTCCTAGACGTTACTTAAACATCTAACGACATGCTCCTATACATTGCTTAAACATCTAACGACACGCTCTTAGATATTGCTTAAACATCTAACGACACGCTCCTAGACATTGCTTAAACATCTAACGACACGCTCCTAGACATTGCTTAAACATCTAACTACACGCTCCTAGACATTGCTTAAACATCTAACGACACGCTCCTAGACATTGCTTAAACATCTAACGACATGCTCCTAGACATTGCTTAAACATCTAACGACACGCTCCTAGACATTGCTTAAACATCTATCGACACGCTCCTAGACATTGCTTAAACGTCTAACGGCACGCTCCTAGACATTGCTTAAGCGTCTAACGAAACGCTCCTAGACATTGCTTAAACGTCTAACGACACGCTCCTAGACATTGCTCAAACATCTAACGACAAGTTCCTAGACATTGCTTAAACATCTAACGACACGCTCCTAGACATTGCTCAAACATCTAACGACACGCTCCTAGACAGTGCTTAAACGTCTAATGACACGCTCCTAGACATTGCTTAAACATCTAACGACACGCTCCTAGACATTGCTTAAGCGTCTAACGACACGCTCCTAGACATTGCTTAAACGTCTAACGACATGCTCCTAGACATTGCTTAAACG
>OY759267.1:43797513-44052513 GCA_963662155.1 Lamellibrachia columna
TGATTTCCCAAAAGCACGTTGTACCGTACGAAGACACCAGTGCGTGCGGAACGTACAGGCAACCGCCTGACGACCTCCCGTATCTCATTCCTGAATGTCACAGTTTGTAATAACAGTGATTTAATTTCCCCATTAAAATCATAGCAATTCACACAGGTAACAAACGCATGCAATTAAGATGTGACTGTCGCTGCACAAATGAATCTGTTATGAACGGCTGTTATCGTATGATCGATGTAATTATGGTCACATTTATGTCATTGTGATTTCGATTATCTTTGGAGCACGTTTTATTGTGAGCGCCTGATCGTAATGATGCAATGCTAATAGACGATGAATAATTTGGCGGTTAACTGCTGACTTTGTCCGGCATTGAGGTTGGCTTCTAATCAAACCATTGTAGTAGATGTATCGTTACAATGTCCCGCCTAATTCGCGATAACATCTGCAAAAACACTCGTAGATACAGTGCAGCTTCGATTGGCTGTCTATGTGTAAATCGTCTACGTTGCGACGTTTACAACGAGTAGTAGGTGGGACGACCTCTCTGGATAAATCACTGCTCACCCATTATCAGCCGCGGATATGAAAATAAATCATACGTTGAAAGACCGAAACGCACGCCAGATAAGTCACTATTTATAAATCATGGTTCAGTGCCGTGCGTATAGCAAGCGGAACGGATTAATGGCTTCGACACCGATAAGCGGTCGCCATTCTCCGGAATTGATGGCGGACCAGGTAATACATCTGTGAAAGCGAACGTGAACTCGAAACATCACATAATAATACAAATAATGTCCATACAAAACGTGTTTCTTTCTTGATCTTTCTCTTTTTTATATTTTCGAAAATACACGATTTGGCAATAACTAAAGATAGGAAGTATATTCTCGTTTTACGACATAAATTGTAACCGTTTTACTTAATATAAAGACCAATCAATAAATCTTTTATTTTGAAGGTGAAACGTAACGTACTTCATCGGATGCTTTATTAGGCCTTAAAATTCTCATTTTATAAAATTTCTGACGGTAAATATAGGCCTATTACAGCAATAAAGATTACAACATGACGTATGACATTGTTAATTTAGACATGACCTACTTTCAAGCAAACAAACAGTCACATAATTTGGGCACATTAATGATATGAAACCCCCAAATAGCTGTATAAATGAAAGTCGCTAGCAATAGCAATATAAAATAAAACCATGTTTGGAGTATGATTGCGTAATATGAATGAACGAGAAATTAAACTAATTTGTCCTAAAACAATATGTGAAACAAGAAAATTGCTTCTGTCAAAATGATAACAAACTTGGCCAATCCCACGGGAAGTTCAAAAAGGCCAGTATTTGCTACTGAATTACAACGCGCGGAGCTCCGTCGTGCTTCGGATATGCATCGTAAACCGGTCGCATATCTTCCTTGGAGTCAAATGGGTGCAAGTAGTTGCTACAGCAACGTTCGTAAGTCAATTCGCTCGCTTCGGTTGGACGTAATGAGGAGAACCGAACGGATTGGGGGGGGGGGGTTCAATCGAACCCCCATTATGATCGAATCCCCGGTTTAAGGAGAGCCCCGGTTAATAATAGGCCTCTTTATAACATTCATTGTTCGATTTGCTCGGTGGTGGGTGTGGAGGGTTATTTTCGATAAATTGCGATTCTTTCGCACTCGCGCTGCAAATCAGATTCTCATGAGTGGTCTGTTGTTCATTCTGCATGGTATTTACTATATATGATGTTTTGATTATGGTAAGATCATCAAATCTTAAACGTTATGCACATATCCATAAAACATGAAGGGAAGGAATATGTAACGGGACCCGTTAATGTGCTTCGGAATCACTAGTTATTTATTACATTATACGAAAATTATTTACAATTCTATTTATATTTGTGTGCACAACCGTTATTCGAAGTGTTGCCGCTACACTGAAGACAACATACAGGCAGTGTGTGGTTGACTAGCTCTTCGGTCTGAGCAGTAACACGCAGCGTGCTTCGAATAACTGCGATTGCGCTGTTGTTACGTCGTCCAAGTCCCGCACATGTAAAAAAGAAACGTGCGATGTATCGATCAAATAAGGGAAATGTTCGTGATACATCAAGCTGGGCAGAACAGACAGGTTCGGGTTGACAGTTATTTTCCTTTATTGTGCTATTACGTTTGATGCTATAAAAATGTGATAAAATTTATGCGAACAATAAAACGGGATCGGTATTCAACAAACGACTGCCATTTGTGAGCAAGTTTCGCCGTTACGATGGGTATTGCTACATAAAGGGTTGTGGGCATGCTAAACAACGTACCACACCGGAGTTTGTGAGCTAGATTCGAAATGCGGTTCACGACTTTGTTTTGCAATAACGTTGCCTTACAGCCACATTACATTAATGCAGATAAAATATTTTGTAACTATTTTATTGTACACAAATGTACCACAGTATTGTACACAAATGTACCACAGTATTGTACACAAATGTACCACAGTATTGTACACAAATGTACCACAGTATTGCTAACGACGAACATTTCGCCGGTTTTGTTATATTATTTTATACAATAGGACAACATCGTACTTGAAATTTGTAGTAAAGGTCAATACTGTGATCTAACAATTATGGTCAATGGGAACAATTTGCCTTTTACGAAAACTGACAACCAGTTAACTTTATTTTTGCAGCCAGACATATTTTGCGGTGATTGCGACACTGATATTATGCTGTTCCTATAAATGGTACTAGCAAAATGCTAACTTAGAAATGCAGGATTGTTTCATATATGCTATGAGTGCGCGTGCGCGTGCGCGTTAATAAATTATTAAATTATTCGCATTTTCTCAGACAAACTGTTTGGATAGCTAGCTCAACAACGTCCAATTAGTTCATATGAACGGAGACTTATTTAGATATTGTGTCGAACCATGTAATAACCATATGTAATAGCCGCTTCGTTCAGAGCCAAAGATCCCCTCCGTGGTATTTGATACGCCACAGCATACGAAATCCAGTACATTTGATTTTTGTTTTGTTTTTGTGTAATGAAACAAAAAACATACAGCACACAATAAAAATAGTTTCAATAAATGCCCCACTTTACACAAACAGGCAATGTGTTCGTTAAGAGGTCTCGTTGATCAAATGACGTTTTCATTACTGGAACAGTTTATGGTTCAGACGTCTCACTGTGCGGTCGAACAATCTTTCTACAGACATAGTCTGCAAGTGAACTGTTCCCCTGAGTCTGACGCATGACGGACTTCCGAAATGTCACATTAAATAACATTCGATGTTCGTTCCACCGTTGTTAAACTGATGCAGAATTGGCAGCAGACCCAATATTGTGATGGAATGGGTGTCTACTTCTGTCTTGATAAGCATATAGTCATTATCATTATTATCATTATTATACATTATTACTAGTATTAATGTTAGTGCGATGAATGTAACTAGTATTGATATTTTCATCAACAAGACGTACATAAAACAATACTTTAGACAGGAACAGCGATGTTATTAACAAATACATGACTTAGCAATTGTCGTCACAGTACACGCACGCACACGCACGTACACACACGCACGCACGCACGCACACACACACACACGCGCGGGCAGGTGTACACGCGCACACACGCTTCAGAATTTAGCAATTTAGCACGTTTTAATTCGATACTTTATGTGTGTGTGTGGTGTAATGCTTGCGTGATGATAACTACTAGAAAATAATGTGTAGCTTGTCACCTCCTGGCCTTCAATTCATCAAGTAGATGACAGGATAGATAGTTATCAACTTGGCATACATGTCGACGACACTATTTTTATTATAGTCATAACGGACATTGACACAACAGAAGCATTTGCTTGTTAATAAAGTGTACGTGATATGAACATTAAGACACACGAGTACGATACGGCGATGCATATCTGCCACAGCATAAGTGAATAATCAGATGATCAGAAGTACTGCCCAATATGTTGGTGCTATGGTTTAAGACAATATACTCAACGAAATAAACAATAAACCTTTCACATTTTATTTGACACGCTGCTCTCTCTTCCTGCCTGCCTGCCTGCCTGCCTGCCTGCCTGCCTGCCTGCCTGCCTGCCTGCCTGCCTGCCTGCCTGCCTGCCTGCTGTCTGTCTTTCGGTCTGTCTTTCGGTCTGTCTGTCGGTTTGTCTCTATGTCTGTATATATATATATATATATATATATATATATATATATATATATATATATATATATATATATATATATATATATATATATATATACAGAGAGAGAGATATGTATATATATATATATATATATATATATATATATTATATATATATATATATATATATATATATATATATATATATACATATCTCTCTCTCTGTATATATATATATATATATATATATATATATATATATATATATATATATATATATATATATATATATATATATATATATATATATATATATATATCTTTCTCTCTCTCTCTCTCTCTCCCTCTCTTTCTCTCTCTGACTCTGCTCTGTCTGTATGTCTTTCTGTCATTCTGTCTCTGGCCCTCTTTATGCTTTATATATGTATGTTTGTCTTTCTGTATATCTGCCTGTATGTATCTCTCTCTCTCTTTCTCTCCCTCCCCCTTCTCTCTGTCTCTCTTTCTCTATGTCTCTCTCTCTCTCTCTCTATCTTCAATGCTGCATGGCGGTGAGACAAGTACTTACACACTTACTTACTTACTTAATCCTCTTCATGCGGAAGTGCACATAAGGCTGACTCCAGAGCACGTCACTGTAGTCTATCTCTTGATGTTTTCTCGAGCTTCCCCCAAGTCAAGTTATGTTCTTTCATTTCTCGCTCCACCTTTCTTCTCCAGGTTTCTTTCGGTCTTCCTCTCACCCGTTTTCCATCTGGTGTCCATCTGAAAGCAGTTCGGACTATTGCTGCCTGCGGCATTCTCAAGGCGTGGCCAATCCACTGCCATCTGCGTCGTTTTGTCTCCAATATGATGGGCTGGGAGGAATGTCTTTAATTTTTTTTTATTATATGTATTTTGAGAATGTATCTCTTCTGAAAGACTTTAAGCCTGTGGTTGATAGTCTTTGTCATTTTCCAGGATTCTGATCCATAAAGGAAGATACTAAGAACATTGCTCTTGAAAAGGCGTATTTTCGTTTTCTGACAAAGTGTCCCAGATTTTCAGATGTTTCTGAGTGTAGCAAATGCTTGGCCAGCTTTCGACAGTCTTGCGTTTATTTCTCTTTCGGAACTTCCATCAGCAGTCATCTTGGATCCCAGATACGTGAACTCCTCCACCTCTTCAGTGTTTTCTCCTTGTTGTTTGATTAGTTCGTTTGTCCTGCTATTCATCCTCGTGTACTTGGTCATTGTTTTGCTGGCTTTGAGTCCAATCTTTTGTGCGGTAGTTGAAAGCTCTTCTGTCTTTGACTGCATGTCTGAGAGGCGGTGGGATATAAGGCAGATGTCATCTGCAAAGTCCAGATCCTCTAGCTGAGTTGTCAGCATCCATCTAATCCCTCTCCTGCCTGCACTTTCTACTTTTAACATGATCCAGTCCATGCTCAGCATAAACAGAAATGACGAGAGGATGCAGCCTTGCTTTACAACTGTTTTGATTTCAAATGTATATGTCAGACTGTTGCTGCATGTCACCTGTGCTGAAAAATCGGTATACAGCATTTTGATGATGTTGACAAACTTGGCAGCAATTCCTTAGTGTCTCATGGTGCTCCATAAGGACTCCCGATGAAGGTTTTCAAAATCTATGAAATTAGCATAGAGGAGTGTATTCCACTCCTTGCTCTGCTCTAGTATCTGCTTTAGGGTATATATGTGGTCATTTCAGGATTTCCCTTTCCTGAAGCCTGCCTGGTCTTCTCTCGTGTGCTGCTCTAGTGCCTTGGTCAGTCTTTCTAGAATACTTTTGCTTGTGAGTGTAATAATGGTGATATCTCTCCAGTTGTTGTAGTTGGATAAGTCACCTTTTTGGGTAATTTTACTATCAGCCCCATTTTCCAGTCTTCTGTTATGTTTTCTGTTTGCCAGATGTCACTGACGATCTGTGTCAGAAGTCTGGGTGTGACTGTATCTGCAACCTTCACCATCTCAGCTTTCACTCCTTTAGATCCTGGGGCCTTTCCATTCTTCATCACCTTTATGGCCACTTTCACATCTTCAAGTGTTGTTTGGTTTCACGGATTGCTTGATTGAAGTTGTTAATTTCTTGTTCTTCCTCCAAGGTGCTAAATCGGTATCTCAGCTCAAGCCGGAAAGCAGTCTTGACCTCGTCGTTCTTCAGCTTCTTAGAGTCAAGCTGTCTTGCCCTCTCCTGTCCTCGTTTGGTCATCCACAACTTTAGGGTTACTCTTCCTGTGACTAGGTTGTGATCGCTGACCACATCTGCCCCTATTCTTCTCCTTACATCCTGCAATGAACTCCTCCATTTCTTGTTGACAAGAATGTGGTCTATCTGGCTGGTGGTGGCCCCGTCCGGTGAAGTCCAAGTTTTCTTGTGAATTTCTTTAAGATAAAAAAATGCTCCCCCTGGAGACTAGTTTGTTTTCTTTGCAGAGTTCGCCGAGGCGCTCTCCATTATCGTTCATGATTCCACCCCTGTGTGTACCCAAGTTGCTCTCTCTGCCTGTGTTGTCATTGCTCACCCTGGCATTAAGGTCGCCTATCACCAACAGCATGTCATGAACCGGTACCCTGTGTATCACTTCTTGCAACTGGTTATAAAAAGCCTCCTTGTCCTCTTTTTCTGCGTCTTCAATAGGGGCATAACACGATATGATAGTGAGCTTGGTGTATCTTGAGTTAAATATAGCTGTTATAATTCTTGAACCCATGGGTTTCCATTTGATAAGTTTTTTTTCAGTTTGCTTCGGTATATTATGGCTACTCCTTCTGCGTGCTGATTGTCGGTTCTCTCTGAGTAGAGTATGGTGTGGCCTGATGCCAGCTGTCTTTTCCCTTTTCCTTTCCACCTTGCTTCACTGATTCCAAGAATATCTAACTTGTAGTCGTCGAGCTCCCTCACAACCTGAGCCAGCCAGTCTGGTACAAGCTACATACGACTATCATCTTCTCCGGTTTCAGAAACCACCATCGGTCTGTGAGCTTCCATCTTGGCTTGGCTGGCATCCTTCATCCTTCCAGTTTCCTGGTTGCTTCATTCCTGTTATCACAATTAGCTTGATCTCTGGTATTGATTTCTGTAACTTATATTTTTTACAGGATGGGGTTGTTAGCCCCATGCCCTATCCTCCCCTGTTAGATACCCAAAAAGAGGCAATCCTGTCGAGGGAGACAAGCATTGTGGGTGGCGATCACACCACTGCTAAGCAGTATGTTGGTGCAGATGAAATTATCGGGTCAGGATTATTGAAATGTTTCACCTTAAAATCTGTGAATTACTCACTACGCTAACCAATATGAAAACATGCTTTTTCGTTACAGCTAGAAATCAATATTCCGTTGAGAATGACGCCGCCCCAGTGGGTGCGCATATTGGAACAAGTCTTGCTACTTATTCTCATTGTTGGCCGCTGGATGCTGCCCAAGGGTAAGCTCACCCACAACCAGCTCTCACAGCTGCTCCTCGTCTACATCGGCACGGCCGCAGACATCGTCGAGTTCTTTGACGCATTCAAGGAAGAAAAGGTCGGTCATCGGTTCAGCGCAGTTGTCTACCCTTAGCAAAAAAAGCTACCGAATTCCATAAAGTTATATAGAAATATATAGAATTCTACACAGCATACTAGAATTTTGCATGGAAAACTATGGAATATTACAGGTTATATAGAACAAGTTTATGTACACTTCAATTTTCTATAGAAATGTATATAATGTTATTGAATTATACAGAGCATAGCACAGAATATTGCATAGACAACAGAAGCAACAAATTATATAGGTATGTTCGCATAAATCCTATAGAATATTCTAAAACAAATTGTACAGATTATTCTATAAAAATGATATAGAATATATTCTTCTACACAGTTTTATCCGCAGATATCCTATATATTATTCTATTCAAATTCTAATGTAATGCAATTGTTGTACACCAGTTTCCCTTTCATTAATTAGTCTTTGTCCTAGTGGCGGCACTATTCGCTTGCTAGAAGTTCAGTCATTTAGAGCTTTGTAAACAGAGTAACCCCGATACTACGAACACTGCAAATCGTATATAGAGGCGACTTGTTTTTCTCAAACTAATTAGTAAATTCCCTTTGAATAGACATATTTACGCATGTTGGTGACATGAATCACTGGTAATGGACAGGTGATCATTTGAAGCAGTGTTCCCTAACTGCACTAATCTTTAATGGCTGGTGTACGAGGTTAGAAATAAAGCTCGGTTAAAAACAGCCGGGCAAAAAGGCAACCTATCCAATTTAACGCGGTCGATCCATTAATCAACACTACCATTGCTCTGTATGTCATTCTGTGTCAGTCATGTATGCTCACCTGAACACGTCACACGCACACACGAGTGTTCTCTACACCACTGCATAGCGTGTACAATATTACCCCTCCTCAACACTATTACACCTTGTTGACCACACGTGTTCTCCAAAAAACACTATGATATCACACGCACGCACGCACGCACGCACGCACGCACGCACGCACGCACGCACGCACGCACGCACGCACGCACGCATGCACCCACACACACACACACACACACACACACACACACACACACACACACACACACACACACACACACACAAACACACACACACACACACACACACACAAACACACACACACACACACACACACACACACACACACACACACACGTATATATACATATATATATATATATATACACACACATACACACACATATACATATTAGTGCCCTGCGCGGGCCGGGCTTTTGGTCCAAGCCCGGCCCGGCCCGCAGCCCGCGGGCCGGGCCGGGCCGGGCCTCTACATAATCTCGCGGGTCGGGCCGGGCCGGGCCGGGCCGGACCTGGGCCTACATACTGCGGGCCCGGGCCGGGCCTGGGCTGAAAAAAATTAAAACACATCGGGCTTGGGCCGGGCCTGGGCCTAGTGTGAGCGGGCCGGGCCGGGCCGGGCCGGGCCGGGCCTGGGCTCTACCTGGACATAATAAAAATATTCATACAAAACACCGATTATTACTTTATTTTTTTTAATAAAAACTTATTATAAATTGTAATTCCGTTTAATGAATGCTTAAAATTATTTCTTTAGTATTATATAGTTGCAAATTGAGACCTTGCATGGAATCTAATGACACCATAAGTTCACTTGGCTGGAAGTAGCCAGCCCCAAATGTTTACTTTAGAAATATTTGCAGAGGCAATCAAGCCATGATTAACAATCAACTTATCACCCTTTGACCATACCAGTGGACATTCTATTGTCTAGGTCTTCCCTCCAAACATTGCCCACCTGAAAGACCTGCCCACTGCCAAGTGCACACTTGGCCACTAGCCCACTACCCAGTACCCAACCCAGTTGGTAATTGGTATTTCTCCCCAGTCCTAATTCATTCACACTTGTACTAATTCACACATGTCTGAACATGCCTGTCTCAGGCTAGTGACTGCAGGCCTGCTGGAAATGCCACTGGGTGTCAGTGCCAGTGGGTGACATTTAATTGAAATATCATAATAAATTATGTTAACTTAGTTGAGCTAATTCAATTAACAATATAAATGGGGATTATGGCTTGCATATGGGTTAAGTCAGGGTTAGATAAACAAATATCCTACCCTAACAATAAACCAATACATTAAAACCAAATATAACAAATGTTACCATATTTAATAGTAATGACACTAAGAAGTTTTTCTTTATTTTTCTTCAGGATATTTGTAAGTTTGAAGAAGTTGGTGGTGCTGAATTTTTAGAACTCATCCAGCACACTATGGACCTTTTTATTTAATAAAACAATAAGTATGTTTTACAGTTTATTTGTTTTTCGTCTTTGTTACAAGATTATAGGTTTATCTTCTCTAAACTTAGCGGGCCGAGGGCTTGCGGGCCGCGGGCTTACCCATCTTTGGCCCGCGGGTATTGGCCGGGCCTGGGCCTGAAACTTGCGGGCCGGGCCGGGCCTGGGCCAAACATTCACGGTCTGGGTCGGGCCTGGGCCGGGCCTGGGCCTAAATTCTAGTTTGCGGGCCTGGGCCGGGCCGGGCTTGAAAAATTATTGCGGGCCTGGGCCGGGCCTGGACTCTAACTGCTAATTGCGGGCCGGGCTTGGGATCAAATTCTAGGCCCGCGCAGGGCACTAATACATATACATAAAATTATGTATATATATATATATATATATATATACGCACATATACACACATATACACACATATATACATGTATACCATTGATTTAATTCGCTGTTGCCCAGTTTATTATCCGTATGTCTCCGACTACGGCCTTGTCGTGAATGCTTCCTCTACGGTTGCCCGACGCGATGTTCCTCCATGCCCACAAAGTGCCGTCTGTTGCCAGGTGCGCTACAACCCGCTGCTGTGTAAGATCGTTCTCGCCATCTGGTCGTGGAGCCTGCTGCAGTTCACCATGGTGCTGACGGCGACGAAGGCCCGCAAGGACCACTCGTGCGTGCTGTCACGTAGTCTCGACGAACTCAACGAAAACACGTGCTGCACGCCTGACGTCTACGGCATCATCATCTCCATCATCATGCAGGACGCACCTTTCCTCGTCCTACGGATGCTGCTTATTTTCAGGTATGGTGATGTTAGCCCACTCTGGGAGGGCACAAACTATATACGACTGCATACAGTACATGTGGTTTACGTAATCCTTATACCAGTATAACGCTAACCACTTACATAAGGCAAGTCGTGTCCACAACGTGTCCTGTAAACTAAGAAAGAACGAATGAGCGAACAAGTTAACAAGTGAAAGAACGTACACGCTCTTACGCTCTTACGCTCTTACGCTCTTACGCTCTTACGCCCTTCCGCCCTTCCGCCCTTACGCTCTTACGCCCTTCCGCTCTTACGCTCTTACGCTCTTACGCTCTTACGCTCTTACGCCCTTCCGCCCTTCCGCCCTTACGCCCTTCCGCTCTTACGCTCTTACGCCCTTCCGCTCTTACGCTCTTACGCTCTTACGCTCTTACGCTCTTACGCCCTTCCGCCCTTCCGCCCTTACGCCCTTCCGCCCTTACGCTCTTACGCCCTTCCGCTCTTACGCTCTTACGCTCTTACGCTCTTACGCTCTTACGCCCTTCCGCCCTTCCGCCCTTACGCCCTTCCGCCCTTCCGCCCTTACGCCCTTCCGCTCTTACGCTCTTACGCTCTTACGCCCTTCCGCTCTTACGCTCTTACGCTCTTACGCTCTTACGCTCTTACGCTCTTACGCTCTTACGCTCTTACGCCCTTCCGCCCGCACGCACGCCCGCACGCACGCAGGCACGCACGCACAATCGGAACACAAACACTCAGGGGCGTCCGCATGAAGTTTCCCATGGAGGGGCAAGAAACAAGAATATATATATATATATATATATATATATATATATATATATATATATATATATATATATATATATATACATATATATATATTCTTGTTTATATATGTATACACACACACACACACACACACACACACACACACACGTGTGTGTGTGTGTGTGCGTGCGTGCGTGCGTGCGTGCGTGCGTGCTTGCGTACGTGTGTGAAGATGACTAATCAAAATTATTCTTATGTCAACGTATCTATTACATTGTCTGTTCCATCTAAGGCTTACACTCATATAGTTGAAGAAAGTAATCTCTATGCCCATCGTATCAAACTTCTCCTACAATCATCTACACTACAATGATCTTAACTACAACCCCGTGTTTCAGGTATGGCGTTCTCAGCTACACGAACCTGTTCTTCACGTGCAAGAACACGCTCGTCATCACCCTGCTACTCTACCGTCTCGTCATGGTGCAGGTGGAGCGCCGCAGCGACTTTCGCCGACGGAGCACCGACTACCTGGACATGAGCGACAGCGACAGCCGCCTCAAGCTGACGCTCAACAATATCCACCCAGACCGTCGCCTGGCAGCGGGCGACGCGCCGGCGACGTACGAGAAGTTGGACAACGACAAGGTCGGGCGGCAACTTCTGCAGGAAGCTGGCGAGAACGAGGCAGACGCCGCGGAGAAGGAGAGTGCTATCTACGACGAGACGCCGGATGTTGTTGATTACATCATCATGCGGCATATTAGCAATCACGACATGAAGTTGTGCCAGGAGCGGCCGCCGCCAATGATCAGTTACGCCGCCGTCAGTATGTCGGACGGCCTGGCGACGGACGGCGACGAGGACTCCACCGACGACGACAAAGACAACGCGACCAGTGCGAACTCTTCCGTCAATGATGTCAAGTCGACGACGTTGTTCGTGGACAACTGTCGGGTCGGGTACGTCATAGATGACAACACTGTATCGAAGGAACTTTGATCGAGTGTGGAAAGTAGAACTCGATTACACCGCTAGGTGCGTTCTATGCGCCTCTGTCGTGGCCAAACACAAATATCAACTGTGTGACGCAAGCTTGAAACAGCTGCACCAAGTTTACGACACTTGCAACATATTTTATGACATTTTCAAGGTGCTTTCAATGTGTGTGTGAAGTGCTGCATGACCTGCATTCGTGGAGACTGCGACAGTTACAAGAATTATACCAACAAACAAGTATTTCGTCAAACCCTTTGGTACAGGCAAGTCATATGTTATTGCTACCTGGATTGATTACAATACTGTGATAAACATATGTTCAAGCATGAATATTTAACTATTGTGATTGGTGTACCTCACGGAAAAATATATGTTCATGTTATTCTAAATTTGTTTAATATTTCATGCATTTACACCCTCATACGAGATCGATACCCCAAGCGAACTAGCCTCACCGTAGGGGAATATGTCGGGTGTACTTCATCTCGGCGTAGGGTCAGCCTAGAGGTCACCAGCTCTGTGAGTCCACGACCAATGATACATTAAATCCATTGTGCTTGTGTATTATATGGTATTTTGCTTCCCATGACAACGGCAACTAGTAGAAGATAACGCACTGAAACCGTCCTACCCGGAAATCAGACGCGTTGTTCCTGTATAATAGTAAACATCGGCAGATGTGCATCTCATACGATTATACATTTACATACATTTGTTGCCACGTTATTTCTCAGTTGCTTACCAATGTACATGATACCTGGCGTATCAGTCATGTTGTATTATATGTTCTTATACTTTATACCCGTATCTAATAACATCATATTATAATATACCATGACGTGATCACGTGATCACGCCGGCAAGTTACCGATTCAATGTCACAACATAAGTGACTTATTAAACCGATGTTAAAATACTAAATAGGTTGTTTTGTATCTGCGTTTAATATCGCAGTTTGACCATGTTTTTTATATTACTATGCCGCCAAACACGTTGGCTATATGTAATTGTTAATTTTCCTAGGTAATTGACATCCGGAAGAAGCCCAACATTAAGCTCGCAGCACACTAGCCGATATTTTGTCGCCGATATGGTGTCGCGACTAGCACGCCTCTAGTGGCGAATTTGGAATTAGGCAAACATGCCGGCGCTCCCACCACACGTGGCGGCGATGCGGAGAAGAAGACAGAAGCTAGCTTTGTTCTTCTTGATTATGCTACGGAGGATAAAGAGACGCAGAAAAGCAAACAAACTCCACAGTTACACTGTCAACATGCTCTACTGGCAAACTTGCAAATTTGCCTGTTCAAATGCAGTTGTGTCAGATGATGATTTTTTGAAAAGTACACATATCTAAAATTACTGAGCCCTACATCCGTGTGTAACACACCAGGAAGTCTAACTGAGGCATGATCCCATTTGTCATCGTGGCCGTGGCACTGGGGTCCGCCATGTTTACAATGACGTTTCCTGTTGGTCGCTAATCGCGCGAGCCCCGACAATGTGTCGGAGTCTGCAGCACACTAACCGACAAGGCCAGTCAAGACGTCCTGAGAACTAGCACTGTCAGATATTACCCGACAAGCCCCGATATTGTCGGAATTCGCAGCACACTAGCCGACAACTGAAGATGATTTGTCCCCCGACGAAAAATCCACTAGTGTGCTGTAGGCTTTAACTTCATTGCATTGGATTGTGAATAAATTCAGAATGCAGATGATAGAACACGTCGAAATAGCAAAGGAGTGGATTTAGTTTACAGTTTCGTGGCTATATGTTTGTCCACTTGAACAGTGAAGATACTTGAGTAAGGGAACACAATGCGGAAAGTCAATATATTGGGTCATATATAAATGCTTGTCTTCAAGTACTGTGCATGATTAATTGAGTTTGTCTACTGGCCGAATACATTTTAATATATGGTGCGCAATAATAATTTGAAATAAAACAATATATGATCTGTTATATTGTTTTCTTGTCGGAGCATTAGTCTGAATACAACAAGCACTAGGCTATTGAACTATTTGTGTCCCGTCACACTGTTCCAAAGGAGCGGCTGCAGGCGTCTTGTTGAACAATAGCGGGCACCCGGAATATAACGGTTTTGATCGCTAGACGGCGGGCGTTTATAAACGCAATGCACCGCGGGATCGAATGTCGACGGAAGCGCAACAAGTAATTGTGTACTAAAAATGAGAGAGTCGGAACAACGATGTATCCAAGACAGTGGCAAGAACGCAAACAGTTAATGAAATGCTGTTGCAGCAAATAATAAGGCCTATATCTTACCAACAATAACGCCTAAAGAAATCACAATGCTACCACCGGAACGCAGAAATCGGCTGATCTGACGTTTGAATAACTTCGAACATGTGTTGGCGATTTTTTCATCGCATGGCAAAATATGTGCGCAAATTACGTACTTCCGTCGACAATCTCACGCGATTTCACCTTTCTATTAGTGTTGTATTATGCACCAAAGACGCCATGGGTTATTTCGAGTAGGCTCAATTAAGTGGATGGTTCGATGGATTCACACGTCGGCGGACGTGAAGCCGTGAACAAAACCGATATTAATGATGTAGGAACTTGGATTACTTCTGCTCATTTGCGATAGCGGCAAACTGTTGACACGACGTTATTAATAACAATTACTTTCGCTCGGAAACAACCTTCTGGTTGTTTCCGTGCTAGCTCGTTTGGCAAATTATCGGCTGACCTATTTATAAAGTGTTGTTACTAGTTATTCTGTTTACGACAATCTTCCAAATATTCATGTTATGGCAACTTTTAATTTTTTCTGCGAGTGTAGATACACGTTAGCTACGTAACTATAGCTCGATTAATAAGCTATGACTTAATAAGTTATTTTATTTTAATATATTTACAAACTTTGTAACTAACCATCCATGTTCTGTTAAACAGTAACCGTATTAAACCACGAGTAACGATGATAATGCAGTTAATTTAATAATTATGCGATGATGAATTATTATGAAATATATGTAATAATTAACATTTCCCTACCCTCCCCCTATTGGATGCACCTTAACTATATAAAATAAAACAATTATAACAGCTGCCTCATTAACCAATAATTACATCCGAACAACTTATATTTACAGGTCGGCAAATGTAACACATGCAGGAAATATGTTTTTCTTACTAACACACTATTTATTGTGTTGCATTAAAAGCTCTAACAGGCGTCCAGCAGTCCCGCCAATCCCAGTATAAAAAGGACTATTTTGTCAAGCATAGATTATATATGGTTTTGTTACGTGCTCGTAATGCTGGTGCAGCGAGTGAATGTGTTCGGATTCTTCAGCGTTAAGACTGTTAAAAGATGGCAATATGCACCGTCCGTTCGCGTAACAACGCTGTGGCAAAATAGGCTACTCGGAATAACCCGTGGGGCCTGTGGTGCATAATGCTTGACTTACTTGACTTAAAAATAACCCGTGGGGCCTGTGGTGCATAATGCTTGACTTACTTGACTTAAAAATAACCCGTGGGGCCTGTGGTGCATAATGCTTGACTTACTTGACTTAAAAATAACCCGTGGGGCCTGTGGTGCATAATGCTTGACTTACTTGACTTAAAAATAACCCGTGGGGCCTGTGGTGCATAATGCTTGACTTACTTGACTTAAAAATCATAGGCCATAGTGACATCTCGCTGTCCTCCGGGAAGTTGCACCTTTCCATTTGTTATATTGATGGTTTGCCGCTCTGCTGTCAATATATGTTCTCTTTTAGTTCTCCGTTCATGTGTAGATGTTATGACGTCAACAACTTCAAATAAAAAAAATATTATTTTAGAGCAAGTTACATACTTTTCAAAATTGATACCCAAAAACGACCAGAACGTCCGCGAGTATTTAAGGTACCACATATAACCAATGCATGAGTTATAACATTATTTTGTTTCTTTATTTAACTGTTTTATTGTCTGTTATGTTATGTGTGGAACACATGTAGTATCCATATTTAAAAATGAGGAATCACTGCTGTTTCTCTTTGTTCCGCTTTTCTCTGGTTTAATGTGATTAACTTTTGTGCCTATACGGTACTTTCACCAATAAATATTGATAAAAAAATTTTCATTTGAAAGTATACATACATAGCAGCAGTCTAAACAGGGATACATTTTCTCAATTATATAACATGTGTCCTTTTAATTTTTGCAATTTGGTCCTTGATGAAACAAATATTTGTGTTGCATTTACTTAACTATATTTCATTACGGACGTTCCGCTTTTCTTCGGTATTTTCTTCCATTTCTTTAAAACGTTATTTGGAGGTTTATATATCAAATTAAAACACTTACATATAACATTATGTAGTTGTTTTATCTTAAAGGTGCATAATCTGATAGTTGTTATTGTCAAATCATGTTTTATGGTATAAACTACAGAGGTTTATCTATATTTTAACATCTTAACCGCCCAAATGTGTTTCAACGAACCACAGTGTTTAAATAATTCTAAGTTGACAGTTATATGTCTACGAATATTGACCTTGCTGTTCAGCTTGCAATCAGCTCGAGCTCATCACTAGCCAGTCAACTCATCGAGGGTGGTCGGAGGCTGGCCATCCAACCACCTCCGCTCGTTCATCTTCACCAGCTTCTTTTTGACTATGAACATTTTGTGAAAACTCAAGAAGAAAAGTATACAAAACAATGTCTTACATATCTTCTCAACACTAACAAATAGTCATGGACGTTCTGCAGAACGTATGTGACTATTTATATATTTCGTCTAATTCGACAGATTAAATAAAATGTTCTTTTTCAATTCTATCTGGTGTATAGAATCACACATATGTATATTAATGTGCTTTCAAGAGAGTCATGTTGTCTGTGGGATAGCGTTGCGATTTGCGGAGGTATAAAACATCTTCCACACTGAGCGAGATATGCTTGTTTTATTTTTTTTAGAATGGTATTATATACATACGAGTTAATCTTGTTTCGTTTGTAGAGGTGTAAAGTAAACAAACATGGACGTTCTGAAAAATACAATATTTTAGCCCACCTACAAAAACCTAATAAAATCTGAAAGATCATTTTCAACTTTTGCATAGGCATATACTGCTTTTCCTGGGATCGCGACCTTGTCGTGGTGGAAAGGCTTGCGAGCTCCAATGATCCTCAGAGCTATGGCGTCTGGAGTCTTGTACTCCTGGTAGAGCCTCTCCACATGGCGCACAGGTCTGAATGGGGAGCCCGACTAACAGCGATCCAGCCACAACGGCGGAGCATTGCGGAAGAGGACACATACTGTCCCAACGGCTGTGAAGGCGGACGATGGCTGCAGCAGGAGGACAACACTCGGTCGTCGTGGCTTATCATGCCACCGGGGTACGGACGTCTTCTTGTCAAGTGTGTGTGGACGCCGCGGGCGCCCCGACTTCCTCACACTAAACAACATTACGCGCAGGCTTCTGCCAAGGGCCCACCATCATAGACCTACGGCGATGGACAAGTGGCAACGGGGACAGGACCGTGAAATCTGGAAGTCCTTAGTCACGGATCTGCACGTAGGCGGCGGGTGTGAGATGGTCGTCTAACACTTGGGCTGGGACAGGAGGCTTTTCAGCAGCTGCACCCGCGACAGAGCAGCCCTATTCAGGATCCCATCTGCTCTCCACATATGGGGAAGGAGCTTAAAATATGCCCTAAAACTAGGCTGTTCTACTCTATCCTGGCCGGAAAACCGCGTTCGGCGGGATCATTATATTGCAGTCGAACTAGAACAGATTACAGAATGATGAAAATTGCAACGTGGAATGTACGAACCCTGACGGACAACCCAAAGAGCGACCGTCCAGAACATCGTCGCCAGAGAACTCGCAAGATATTATAAAAATGCAAACATACAGAATAATGAACTCAAAGCAATTAAGATAAGTTTTCTTTATTATGACACTGACACTAATTAAAATATCAAAAAGAACAGTGTTTTCCAACAGTTTTAAATGTTTGGAAATTCATACATAGAAATATTCAGACAAATATAAAGTATTACAGATGATCGCAAAGCTGTGTGACAAACATCCACAGAGGACTGTATTCAAATCGTAAGCCGTGGAAAGCATTTTAAGCCGTTTTCTCCAATTATTGCAATGTTAAAAAAGTCATTGATATAAAGACCGACCAACAAATCCTCAATTTTGAAGTTGAAACATAATTTTTGTCATTGGATGGTTTATACTATTATTGATGGTAACAATACTACACCAATGCAGATTAAAACATCAATTATTGATATATTACATTGTTAATTTCGATATAGTTTGAAGCATTTTAATTGTACGAAGCCCCCCAACATATGCTTAACTTGTGTTCGCCAATGATCTCCACGCGTGTGAAGGGTCTTACGTGGTGCTGGGTAGTTGATATGCACACAAAGCGTGGGATTACCCTGTTTTCAACAGACATTCCATATAAATAAATAATGCATACAAAAATGTGTGTGTTATTTCAAATCGCAATCTTTAACAATTCTTTTGTGAGTAAATAGTGATGCTGCTATCATTGCTTTCAAATTATTACAAATGATATTCGCTTGCCACTTGACCAACTGCCCCAACATTTCTAGTGAGGGCACCTATTATGATGTCCATTTGACACAAAAGGCAGGTCTACAGCTCTTGTAATCGTATGCAAACTTTCCAAGGATACAAGGACATATTACAATAGTCTGGCATGAAGAATTTAACAACGCCTTTCCGTTCTGACGGTTTGCAATAATAATAATAGGTGTGTTTGTATTAAGTCCAAAACGTTGCTCTGCGGAGAACATCCGGTCAATGGAGGGACTATGCTTCGCAGAAGAAATATTGCTTTAGTAATCGAGATTGATTTATTATCCTCGATTGCGACAATTCAAGTGCATGCCTGTTCCCGTAATTTGGGCGTGGGAGGACGATTCTATCAAGTTGTTTCAATACTGACGCAGTAACAGCGTTTCCCCGCACAAGCAACGCCTCAGCATTACGTCACACCAAACGTGTCTTGAAGACCACCGGAAGTAGTCATACCAAAAGTGCGGGCAATACTAAAACAAACGGAAACTAAAACAATCCGTCTGACACATAGATGGAATCAGTGCAGGACGATTGATAGACCTCATTACTGCCGCCTATGCTCGGCCCAGTGGCGATGGAGACACACAAACATTACTTCAACTATGGGCTGAGCATTTTGATACGCATTGTTAATACATAGCAAGTGCGTCACGCTCGGCTGCCTCGCGAAGTGTGTGTATTTTACTGCACTATCGTGACACAGTGATTCTTAATGCTTGACTGGAAGGGGATAAATTCGCCTTGATTGTGATAACCGAACGTAGGAGTATTCATGAGCATGCCCCTATAACAGGACTGTCGTATTACTCGTAAGAGTCACTTGTTGACAAAGGGTCACTAATGCGATACTACCGATGTGTTGGTGTTGTTTAATTATGTGAATTAATATGATATCGTCCAACCATTAGGTCGTACGCCTTCAGGGATGATTAAGCACAATAAAACAAAACCACACGATACATGAAAAGAGTTGAAAGATACCCATAACTCTATCAATCCATGCTCCTTTTGTATTCACCCGTAACTTAAAAAAAACAATACATTTCAGATTGTATGTTTATTTTATATAATGTAATATATATATATATATATATATATATATATATATATACATATATATATATATATATATACATAGATATATATATATATATATATATATATATATATATATATATATATATATATATATATATATATATATATATATATATATATATATATATATATATATATATATATATATATATATATACATATATATAATATATATATATAACAATATATATATATATATATATATATATATATACACACACATAATTATGTCATACTAATGATTCCATCATTGTCCGATAACAGATGTTGCAAACAAAATGTGTTAGTTCATTCTGTATGTACACAATACATTGGCACACTGTTCATATTTGCTTATAATTCATATTTGTATAGTAGTTCATCATCACACAATTATTGACCTAAATGTCACCAAATCTGCTCCGCCAACAAAGAGGAGAAGCTGCGACGACTATGTGAATGCGTCGGTACCGACAAGACTTCGTCTCGTCAAATGTGACATTAACTGACCTGGATGTGTCCATGTGTCACATTCGCTTACAACGTTTAGTTGAGAGGAAGAGCACAGAGCATCCAGTGTGCCTCACTGATAGCAAAGGTCCGGCACCATCGCAGTGGCAGCAGGGTAGGTTATTGTCGCAGCGTTGCTTTTTATCGATGATAAATCACTGAGCTGCGGGCGCGAGCTCACGCGAACAACGTTGAGCGATGCGAGCCGAGGGACATGCTCCGTTGTCTGCGTGTTGACGCCGTTCATTGTGGTGCTGTGTTTTCACAATATCGCTCATCCAAGCGGTGAGCGATGTTGCAAAAAGGCTGCAACGCCAGGTTATTTTCGAAGTACACTGAAGTCAACTACGGTTTTATACACACAAATTCTTCGGAAGCTCTCTCCAGAGACAAACCACGACAAAGAAGGGAGAAGGACACTACGGTTGTCTCCGGAAATGCGGCATCAGCGGGTACAATAGCTGGAGAAAGACATCGATTTTTAAAGATTTAGGCAGCGACGTCCTGAACAAGATTTAAATTTAATTAACTGGGCATCAGAATGAAAATAGAGTGCTGTGAAAGTAGTTCGGGATATAATATATTGATCGGGTGCGAAATTCGTTTTGTAGATTTCCTTCCTGACAAAATAGAACAATCCACAGTAAATTATGAAAAGTGTTTATGTTACGCTGTTATAATGATGTTTGAAACAAAGGTAAAACTAATGTCAACATATTACCATAATATATTTAAAATTCGGTGTATTATCCCCTGTTCATGTCGCAGAATCATTCACGGCGGGAACTTCTAAAGAAAGAAAACATAGTAATGGTTGAATTGATGAGTAATTTATATAACCTCGATTCCAAGTAAGGTATAAACTGGGCAGACCAAGACAACTGATCACTTCTTATAACCTATGTCACAATTTCTACGCTATGGTAATGCGTACTCTTCAATTTCCACTACACGTATAGTTCTAATAGTATACAACATTCTTAAATCTACCCACTAACAGTACATATGGGTAATATTAACCAAACTATAAGTTCCGTAATGTGTTACTGCAACAGTCATACCACATAACATTATGTCAGAGTCCAGTTGGTCTGCTTAGTGCTGAATCATTTCGTAGGGAGACTGTACGCATTAGTCATACAAATTGTGGGTGTCATCGCTAACGTTAAGTCAACTAACTGAAATGTACTTGTACTTAACCTAATGTTATCGTACATGTAATTGTACTTAGCCTGACGACATAATCTAGTCGTGCGGAGGACGGGTCCCAGGGAGTTGTCCACGATACTTCTCCATTGGCTTTTTTTCAAGTTCAGTAACCGTTACCCCGAATTCAGAGGCACGTAGGTTTGGATAGGCTAAGTGCGGTCTCTGTGGTCTTATATGTCCATGGTTTAATTGCCAAGTGACCAGCTCTCTCAACACTGACCCCATGTACTTGACCCCAACCTGACTGTCCATGCCCATGGAATGGTGTGGTGTTATCGCTTCTTTTCCCCTGCTCCGTTGTGGGGCGGGGCCACAGCACTTAGTCTGTTCCACTCCTCAACGAGTCGTCTCCATCCATCGCCATCTTCTGTTATTCTCTCTCACGCTCGGCTGTTCATATTTGTCTTTCGATATATCTCTTAACACTCTTCCTCCATCTTCATCCCGGTCTTCCTCTTCTACAACCCTCTTCTGTTTTCCATGCTCTCTTTGTTAATCTTTCCTCACCCATGTTCAGTACGTGTCCTGCACACTCTGCTCTCCACTACCTTCATCTTCAGGTGCTTCTTCATTCCGATGTCTTCTCTTAAGTCCCCCATCTTTCGTTTCACTTTACATTTTCTCTTAACCTAGTTGTTCCAGTTGCTACATGTTGCATCCGATGCCAGCGATGGTTCGACTACCCCTTTGTCAGACATTGCAAGTTACATGATGGCTGTTGCCATAACACTGATCCCAAAATTGGCAGAGCAACGGGCGACCTTCCGATGTGGGGCTAGAGGAACGGGAGTCATAATAACGGAAAGTCCGTACATAGAAGAAGTAATCAAGCAAAATGGCCAATTCGACAGTGAGTTCCGTCCGGGTGTCGTCTGTGAAAGGAAAAATATCGTCTGCGAAGACGACATCGACAAAACGGAATGGCACGGGGTGAGGGAAGGCCGTAGTAGATCGGAAACGCCAATCAAATGATGATGAAGAAAACCGATGCCTCTACTGCAGCGAATTGGGCGAGGATACAGTTGATGACGACCGTTTCCGGTGCAGTAGGTCCACCTGTTTCAGATGAGCAGAAGACAAAGGCACTGATCTCGTCGACAACGAAACATACTTTGAGTGTGAATTGAGATTATTTTCTTTCAAGGAAAAGGCGAACTTTTCTATGCCGCCGAAAACATACTTTTCAGGCCAACTTAGAACCTTATCAAAATGCAGTCAACACGTATTTCGTGATATCCACGCCCTATTCTTTTTATTAGGTAGATAACTAAAGTTATCTGGCAGTAATCATGTAGGGGGCTACAAATATAAAAATTTACTTTTGTCATAGTATTTATTGTCGTAGAACTGTAACAAACGACCGGTAATTGTAGGGGAGACCAGGCTAAGTTGTATACAGGGGCAAGTTTTTACAGTAGCGTTTTACGAAAACATAGCACACATATGGAGTCACCACCGACAGTAGTTGGTTGGAAGTCCACCAGCAGACACACTGTCCAAAAATCGGGAGTTAAGAAGACAAAATTAACGAGATGCGGACAAAAATAACTTTATAACCACTCAATTTTGTTGGTATATCCACATATTATCATGTTACGCAGTCACGTTTTATGCTTCTTGAATCAAACCTGAAACATGCCTACTACATAAGGGGTTATATCAAGTAGAAGTTGAAATTCAGGATTTCTTATCGTACACGTATGTTCAACTACAAAAATTGTGTTTGGAGCAAGTTGTTATAATTGTACTGGGGCAAGTTGTTACAATTGTACCAACATTCGGACGGCTGGTACTGATTGTTCAGCCAACGAGTTGTGCGCTGATAATGACTGAAACAACAACATTTATTTAACCACGACGTGTGAACGCTTTATTGTACCTGTGAAGCCTAGTGTACTGGTTTATAACCAGCACTGTAACTGCAAGCAGAGTCAAACAAAATTAACAAATATCGCAGAAGGGCGTTACACATAGATGACAATGTTTTGGACTCTTGACAAGCCAATGACTTTCTTGTCCACTTATCGTCTGGTTGTTTTGCCTCGGATAACAATCTTGTTCAATATTGTATTATATATATTTTTATGGCACAACACCATTTGAGCAATTAATCAATATTGCACGATTACTTGAAACGTTGATGTTCGTGCGCGTGAGTATCATTCAATCAAGAAGTCGCATGATATATATATATATATATATATATATATATATATATACACACACACGAGATTAGTAATTAGCACCGATGCAGATCTGCACCGTCTGATTTACATATTAAAATTACCTCACCTCAAAAAATTAATACAAAATGTAATTGTCCGTCATGTGTAGTGGCGTTGGGGTGCATATATCATTAAGAAGCCATTTTGTCAGTTTTCCGCCACATATATTTTATTCAATTCGACATTCGCCAATGTATGCCATTCTTAAATAAATATAATATACAATGAAGTTTATTTAGTTGACTGGTTTAACCATTTCGTGGGCACATCGAACTCAAGAGTACAAATTTTAAAATAAGCTCTATACAATGCGCATAGGCGATGGGCCGTTGCTATAGGTTTAATGGCTTCTTCGTGGCAGGAACACATTGCTCACAATGCGGTTCGATGTTTTGGATCCAGATTCCAGAACCACGCAATATAACGAGGCGAGACTACATAATAAAAGTGCTCAGCAAATCATCCCGAGTGCCCGGTTTGTTATTGTGTGTTTTGACATAGTGAGTAGCGCTGATAAATTGCATATGTTGATGAGAGAGCTGGTTACTTGGCAACCAAAGCATGGACAGAGAAGACCCGACTTAACTTATTCAAAACTATTTACTACAGTAGGAGGCCGGGGCTAGTTACAATTTTCAGTTAGTATTTTTTTTGTAATAACTATGTTAGATATATTATTTATTTAAGTGTGTACATTACGTTTATTATTCATATACAATTTACAATACCAATGATATTCTGTATTTTACTATTCTGCATAAAACCACACACTCCTGTTACGTGGTGGATATTTATTAGAAATGAACTGTAACAATGACATGTCAATTCATCACGTGGGTTACAGGGTTTTACAACGAAGCCTCATAGATAGGCAATTCACCCAGGATATATGTTACAAACGGCAAATAATACGCCGATACCGGTCACACATTTCAACATTATAGTCGGTGCTGTGAGGCACAGCTTCACATTATTTTTTTTTAACCAAGTACAGTAGTTAAAATTATTATAAAATGACCTTGACTATACAATGATACCTATTTATTTACACAAATTAGCCAAATAAAAAACATTATTAAACTATTTTGTGATATAATTAAAATGACATCGACATCTTAAAAAAATATCATTATTCCACTTGTAATTGTTATGCATGCGTCCTTTTACCACGATGATTACAGTAATACAGTATAGCGTTTTACAGAAGCAATGAATTGATTAAACATCCAGTTAAACATTGCCTTTAAATTGGAACAAAGCACTTCGTTTTGTATATCAGAACACCGGTAATGATAACACCATCTGTTTATTTGTATTTCATTAATATTTAAAACACATAACCACAATATTATGCAGATAACAAATAATTTAGTAGAGCATGAATTTAAGTTGCATGTTTGTACAATGCAGAGATAAAATCAATACTTATAGAAACCCACATACCTGGTGCCACATGTTTTATTCACGGATTTAAATTGCAATAAACATAGGTCAAAATTATGAATTTGATCATAGTGATCAATGCATATACACCAATCAGATCGATTATGCTTATTTACGTTTGGTTAATTTATACAGGTATCATGTTGCGAGTTGACATGATTTTAGGCAACACGTGGACATAGACGGTTTGATTCCTTGCTGGTTGCAGTCGCATGTGACTTTCTATCATTTGCCTTTGTGTTTCTTTGTTGAACTTTTTGGGCCTTTCTTGCCCTCCTGAAACGACGGTGAAAATAATGTAAGAACCATTTAGAGCTTTTGTTGCTCTGTTTAAACGACACAGTCAAAACAGTGTAAGGACATAAAGGACAAACAAAGACATTTTAAATGTACCAAGGCAATTACATATCAACATTTAAAGGAAAACCAAAGCCATGCTTTTCAGCCTTTGCACCTATAACAATTACTCAAACATAACCATTTGTAACTACAATTAAGAATATCATGCCAGTGGTTTACTAGGAAAACCTTGTTGAAAACACAGCAACTTAATTTCATGGGCCACGCCATACCGTAACAGTATTATTTTAGATAACCCTATGTTACAAGTGTGGTATTCTGGCAATATATATTTGTATACACCTATTCCTATACTTGCCAATAAGATATGACTATGCTTTTGATATGACTCTCACTTTTAGAACACATTCTGAGTAAACCAAGGGAGTGATATTATAGATTCTAGTTGCACATGGTTAGTTTTTTACTGTTTTTATTATCTCTTAGATGCATAGCCCCAAATTTAAAGAAGGCGGTAGAACCAGAGGACACAAAGCAGCATTAGCTGAGGAGTAGTGTAGGTTGGACATGACAAAGTTTCTCACAGAGGGTGATAAATGAATGGAACAAACTGCCAAATGATTGTGTTAATGCTAGTAGTGTGAATATGTTTAAAATAGAATTGACAGATATCTGATAAGGGTGCGCTACACATAGATGAGAAAATTATTGGACTCTCGATAAGCCAATGGCTTCCTTGTCCACTTGCCATCTGGAACTTGTTGTTTGGGATGGCAACCTTGTTAAATCTTGTTAAAGCCATTTTGTTTAGCCTGTAAGTATTCTGCTATTGCAGCTTTATCTGAATTTTTTCAATCATATACACATTTAGTTAGTAATACATATTTTAACAAATTAATTTAATTTAACTATTTAATATTATATATATATAATTATTTATTATCATTATTATTAGTAGCAGTGTTTATTTGCATTTATTTAATTATTATTTTATTATATTGCTATATTTATTTTAAAATAATCATTATTAGTATGACCATGCAACTATGAACTTCCACACGTCTACGATGACGTCATCCTACCAGGATGTCATTAGTACTGACGAAGTCATCTTGACAAGATTGGCAAAAGTCTATATAGGTAAAGAAAACTTTTGGGGATTGATAAAAGAATTGTATGATCTTGAAAATGAACTCACCTGAGAAATGTTCAATAATTATTATTAGTAGTGTTTTAATTTATTTGTTTATTTAGCATTTATTTTAGACCATGTTATTAATTACTTATATGTTTATGATTTTATATGTGACGAGTCATGAACGATATTGCATCTAGCGCTATATCAAATAAAATATGTTATTACATCCACTCCAGTCTTGCATGTTCAGACCCAAGTGCTTTCAGTGAGGCATGGTTTATGGAACTGTACAGTGTAGTGTGCATTATATGATGTTATTGAAACAATACATTGATAAAATGACTAGTATTAGCTGCCATAAATACTTTTCAAGTAAAAAAATCATAATGTCTGATTGGACTGTTGTTAATTGTAAATACTGATTTTGTGCTATTTAAGGTGAATTATGAATTTAATTACAATTATTAAGAGCATGTTCACATTATAGACATGAAGTAAAGCATGTGTGTTTCGATTATGCTATTCTAATGTGAATCCCATAATGAATAAATCAGACATTTCAATGTAAAAAATTAATCCCACAATGAATCAATAAGACATTTCAATGTAAAAAAACTAACAAAAGCTAAATGAAACAATTTAAATGTTAAAATATATTAATAAATAAATAATAAAAGTCCATGTGAATAAAAAAGTAGTTGAAAAGTAATTAAGTCACTTAAAAAGTTACTAAAAACTATTTAATAATAAAATGAATAATAAAATAAATAAATAGTCCATGTCATTAAAAAGTCACCGCTGCTGCCAATGCAATGTACCTCATGACCGCCACAACTCTCACCACTGTCTGCAGTTGAGTGAATTTTATTGGTACTGATCAAATTAATTGAGTTTGAATTGACACATTTTTTTTTTCAACACAATGATTTGAATTGAAATTGATCCTTGAAAAAACAAGTGGATTGTAATTTAAATTAATGAAAACAATTTGACCCCAGTTTCTAATGAAGGGTAGATATCCTAGTACTGACTCTAACTTGGAGGTATCCATGCTCTTCGAGTAGTTTCCTCGAGATGTTATTGATGTGTCTGAAGCGATCAGGTCCAAGGTGAATACCACCGTACCACCGCGTCACTATGACAATGACGTTTGTAGCATCCATATTCTACAAACACCAGTCAATGGGTAATTAGTGCAAATAGAAACATACTTGCAGCAGCGTAAACTCCTAATTTGAAAGGGACAATCTCAAAACATAATTGTAGGACACTGAGGTAATTTAACCCTGGACATCCCTCCTCGACTTAATGAAATCTTGAACTACATTGACCCGTAAAAATGCCGTCATCCTTCAAGCTGTAGCCATGACATACTGTTCACATTCAGCATTTTTAATGCAAAACTGCTTGTATGCGCTCGACCTGACCAGACTGCACAGAGACGACAGGACACAATGGTAGGGGATGGGTACACACTGTAGAGATAGGAAATATGGAAAAATGCAAAGGTGCAAAAAGGATAAGTAAGGGGGGGGGGTGTGTCAAAAGGAGTCATCGATTAATTTACCATGCAACCATGTAGTGGCACAATAGGTCATATACAAATAAATCACCAAGCCAAAGCACCGAGTCTCTTACTTCCAGCAGTCGAAGCATCTGGATACTGCCTCCTTTCTCCCCATCATCTACATAGTTTGTCAAGTAAGTTGCTGTGTGAGTTTCGTCAGCAGGCTTCTGTAAAATTCTGAAATAGGGAATTTTGTATCAACAAAACATTTCTCACATAAAGTCAAATGCCATCAAGATAAGATTTAACAAGAACATTTTAAAAGTTTTTAATCCAAAGCAAAAACTCCAGACGGCAAAAGGACAACGAAGCCATTCAAGAGGCCAACAATTACTCATCTGTGTGTAACCCGCCCTTCTGAGAGATTTGTTAATTTTGTTTTTAAATATATTCACCCTGCTAGCATTTACACAATCAGTATATCATTTGTTCCAATAATTTATTGCCCTCTACTGGGAATAAACACTTTCTGACATTTTTCTAATATATGATTCCTTCACTAATTTTCCTTCACATCATTAAATGAGAAAACATTTAATTCATAGAACAGCCCACATGATTATGACCATCGAAGCAAATCTTTGTGTATTTGTCAATAACAATTGTAAAAAACATTAGTGTGAATGAAACCATCCTACTTATCACACAACTGAATGTACCTCTACAACCTTCTCACGTGTGTCACAAAATTTTTATGTTTTAATAAGATTCTTACCTTACAAAAGCTAACAATAACATGTTTTGCATCACTACATACCTGTAGGCCTGAATGTTGTGTGTGGCAGCTGCACATCGTCGGTCTTCCAGAATTTTCTCCATCACTTTTGCTACCTATTATAGTAGTAAGGCACACAAAGTATACAAACATTATTCTAAATTCAAATAGAACATAACTACACTGCCCTGATGTTTATCCCTGGGTCCAGATACTGTAGCATAGGATACTCTTAGCCAAGTGCTCCATCAGCATTTATGGAAAAAAAATCACTTGGCATATTTCCGGTGAAGCCTAGATGCCTTTGTCTGATGTAGGTATATTTTGTAGCCTGTTTGATACTCAAACTGCACCAGAAGTAAGCAGATAGCTAGACAGATTTCATTTGATGTACCGTATTCAACCTAGACAATAACGTAACTGTTTAACACTAGTAGTGTCATTTGGTGACTAGTGTAGAACTAAATTCTCAAATGAAATATTACTATTGACAACGTCCCCTTGAATGTCATGGAAAAATTCGTCTGGGAAGTAAGTTGTCCAAAAATGCAATGACTGATGATGATATCTCTGCCCGTCTTGGAAAGGCAAGTGCTTCTTTCGGCTGACTAACCAAACGTCTCTGGAATGAACGTGGCATGCGCCTGAACATGAATCAATGTGTATTGTACCATCATACTTACAACCCTGTTCTATGGATGTGAGGCATGGACTGCTTACCAACGACATGTCAGATGATGAGAGCAGTTATCAAATGGCAAGATATGGTGCCAAACACTGAAGAAATAGACCAATGCGGAACATGTGGAATCGAGTTCCACATCAAACGAGTACAACTCCGATGGTCGGGTCACCTGACTGATGACCATATACCCAAGGTGATATTCTATGGCCAACTCAAAACCAGTTGCCGAACAAGAAGCTGCCAAAGAAAAAGATACAAAAATGTACCAAAATCAATGCTGAGTCCTGCTCCATCCCTCTTAACACGCGGGAAATGACAGCAACAAATCGCTATCTCTGGCATCACACCGGTCTACAGGATTTCGAGCAGAAACGACTACAAATAATCAAAGACCGAACAACACAGCGGAAGAATAGACAACCTCCGCAGGGACCTGTGACTACCTGTGACTGCATTACTTGTGGACGCTGATACGCAACACAGTCACCAGAGAAACCACAACTGACTCGGGACGAGATCCGTCGTTCGAATGCCCAATTCCATATATATACATATATAAATAGTGCAGAACAACTGAAAAATGGTGCCAACTGTTAAACACCAGACTGCGACACTTTTCAGTTGTTCCACACTAGTCAAATTACAATAATTATGGACCCTGCTGATTTAAAAAGGGGTGTATGCTAATTGGGGCATGTACACTGAATAGGTTGAAGTAAGTATATATTTCATACCTGATAAATGGCAAGAATCTGAATTATGCAGATTTATTCAGAATTTCAAGTCAAAAATACAGATTTCAACCCAAACAAAAAAGGTACAGTTACCTCAGCTTCACTTGTCACAGCTGCTATATGTCCTTGAAATTTACTTTTCCTATCATGTAGATAATCACCATGATAAATGACTGGACAGGAATCACCTGGAATGAATCAGAGATATACAATTACTTTGTTAATATTAATGATACTTTTCAGATGCATGCTGAATGGACTATTTCCATGTGCTTGTGTTTATTACAAATTGTACTTACAGCAAAACCTGCCCAAGTGCCCACTAATGATACAAACTGTATTAAGAGACCACCCGTATAAAGAGACCACCTGTTTTAAGAGACCGCTTTTCAACCATCCATTGAGCAGCCAATAAGACAGATTTGACTGTATACTGATGCAAAGAGATATTAGATATAGAGAACAGTAAATATTAGAAAATGAGAACATTTTAAATCTTAGAAAATGAGAATGTAAATACTAAGTAATAAGAACAGTAAATATTAGATAACGAGAACAGTAAATATTAAATAATGAGAACAGTAAATATTAAACATTGTTTTCCATGTAAGAGTATGAGTATTAGTAATGTAATTCCTACTTGAATTAACCAAGCAACATGTAGAAAATGAAAAACCAGTCTTTAGTAATAAGTCATTTTAAATTCGGAAGCAATCTCACCTGGTACCTTGCCTGCACCGTTCTTCTTGTTCGCATAGAACTTCCAGTCTCTTTCTTCCTCCTCTTTTCCTTCAGTGGCCCCATCACCTTCAGTTACCTTTGTGGTTGTTGCAAGATCTCCTCTAGCCATGCCAGATACACCTACTGTATCAGCGACCTCTTGACTTTGTGATGCCATTTCATCAACGTTGATTGCTTCACTGTTTCTTTCTAGCCTTGATATCACAAATTCTCGCACACTCTCGACCCACATGTAGATAATACTCTCACCGATATTTTCACTGCAACATTCATAAATACTATGTATATACATTATCTTAATCTTGTCTTCTATCACACATAATAGGTGCGTCAGGGTTGAAAAAATCATGATTTAAAAAATATATATATATAAAAAAATCGGATTTTTTTTTATTTAAATAAGATTTTTTATTTATTTGATTTTTTAAATTTATTAGATGTTTTAAAAATATGGTATACACAATGTCATAAAATATTTGACTATCAGGCTATCTGGTGTCAATACAGCTACACATGTGTGCGCACTTTGTGCTTTTGTATTAAAAAACACACAAAACTTTGTTGATCTCAATGCTTGTAAACAATTATTTGTGTTAAATTCATATAAATCAGCGATTAAAAAATCGGAAGTAAAAAAAATCATAAATCAATGATTTTAAAAATTTTTTTGGAGTGATTTAAATCATGATTTAAATCAAACAACCCTGGGTGCAATGAAATCAAATACAGTAAAACCTGTCTTAAATTAACGGTCAATAGCTGGTCAAAAAGCGGTCGCTTTATAAAGATGGTCTCTTAATACAGGTTGTATCTACTATTTTCAACGTTGTACCTACCATTTTCAACATTATTTATCATGAAATTATCATTGGGCATATTTACAAAATTTATTTTTTCCCCTGGACTATTCTATGCAAAACCTGTACTATAATTGGTCATTTCATTATTTTACAGGACTGATTGGATTGGGTTTAATTATGACTATAATCAACTGAGATCAATTATACTATAATATTTAATACAAGTACAAAATAACAGTAATTTGGATTGCACTGTAACTTTCAGCACATATCTCATTATTTCTAAGTAAGAATCACTACTAATGAATCACTACTCATTTTTTATCTAACAACCTTCAAGAAAGAACATAAACAAGATATGCTCATTAGCACAAACTCAACAGTATTATCCACAGTTACACCATCCAGTCTCTGATAGCTTGATGTGTAAATAAATTTGCATGTTTGCTGGAGTAGTTTTACCTAAAAATATTATTAAATGTGTTAAGATAATACTGAATGTAACTTAAATATCGATATTATCAATATGATTAATACACTTACCTGTAAATGTTTTGTAAAGTTGCTGATAATTCTTTCCTCTCTTCACCACGTAACCAGGGTGCACTATAGATAAGTTATGCAAAACAAATTTAGGAGTTTTTATGTGAATTCTACTACCTGGTATTGTTGATAGAATTTTTTTAATATTATATAAAACACTGTTGCTTTTGAGTTTTGGCTATTCTGTTAAAAATTGTAGAACAGCTCCAACAAGTGAAGGCATTTATCGTCAATTCATGTAGGGTTACATTTTGTTAAGGTGTGTCAACAAATTCTTGTGCACCAACATGCAACACTTATGCACATGTTGGGCACATTCGTGCAATTTTGTTGCACTATTATATAAACTGTTGTGTCAATGATACAACAGCATGTTCCAGGTTCAACTCTAAAACATTTTAATAGTAACAACTTAGTCTTTATCCCCTGACTGTGTATGTCTCCATGTGCACCTACCTGAGTTGGTAGATAGGTGGGGCCTCAGTTGGATATCCAGGAATTAGGGTAATCTGAAAGTTAAACAGTACAATATAATTATTGAAATGGTTCCTGAAAGATTGTCTGCCTGACTCTGCCAATTTTGCTGCAGACTAGTTAGCAGAGTCAGCAAAAGATTTTGGGAGTCAAACAGCCATACCCTGCTTTTATACGGATTGTTTTCAAACTTGTTATCTTTTTTCCAACATTTCCACATAAAAAAAATTATGATAACGTACATATTTGTTGTGTCGAATGACTAACTTATGGCAGTTAAAGCAATGATAATAATTTAATGCTAGGCAGATTTCTGGCAAAATCTGGCAGTTTTTGTTTGATGTAGGTATACTTTGTAGCCTGATAGATGGGGACACTTTTTTTATTTAAAAATAACCATGTGGGCCGAAATCATTATGCCCATTGTGCTCTTGATCAGAATATACGAATGGTATAGGCTGATTAAAGGGACTAACAACAAGGCACTAGCTAAAACGGTTTTTCGGCATATACACAAAGTTTAATATTGTATGTACTACATGCCAAAATAAAAAAATTAAGACAAATGTATTTATAGGTAAAATAAGATGTTTAATTTGAAGTTAATGAGATGAGTGATCACGTGGTTTTGTGATGTCAATGGTGATATGGGTTTACATTCAGTCAGTGAAAGAAAAAGGGTAAAAGTAAGTTCTTATATAGCACAGTAGCCAGTCCTTAGGACTGCTCAAAGGGCTTTACACTTCACCCACTGGCAGACCTGTTCATTCCAATGCCATTTCAATTTCTCTGGGAAGCATTCAGCCAGCCATGCTGCAATTACTGCGCGAAGACTATTCGTCCACATATCCACCACTGTCTGATTTGCCAGGTAGTCATTTATACAGCTGAGTGAACTGTGGCAACGCGGGGTGATCAAACTTGCCAAAGGTTCAAAGTGACCACAGTGGGATTTGAAACTGGGTTCTCTACATTGAGAATCCGGCATTCTAACCGGTATGCTATCACGCCCCTCTATGCAATGCTTCAGTATAGTTTCACTTGCGTTGCTATAGCAAGTGATGGCATGTCAATTTTCCAGAATAAAACATAATGTAACGATTTCGAACCACTAACGGCTAGCGATTCTGCAGAATCATCTTTGAATTCGGCTCTTTCTCTTTCTTATTTCCAAACAAAGATCAAAATAAACGAAAACTTGTCATCTCCTATACCTAGCTTCGTGGAGCTAGGCGTAGAAGATACAGCTAGCTTTTGTTTTTTTATTTAAAAATAACCATGTGGGCCGAAATCATTATGCCCATTGTGCTCTTAGTTCTAAGTTAACAGAGTTATGGGCTGAACTCTCCAAAGAATGCTGTCCGAATTCACTGGACTGAATTCACCATGAGCCAACATCACCCATATCCTCGCTGACAGCTTACTTCGATCCTAGGTGGACCTTGGTCATTGATGTCTGTGTCGCTGCCTGTGTTCTACAGATTGGTGGCATCAATATAGCTTCCACTACTGGGAATAATGTGGGTACCTCGTCCTCTTTCAAAGAGATTTTAGCACCAGGATAACCCAAGGCTGCACCTTCCCTGGTCTGGATCGCAGTCGAAACAAGTTTTCTCGAAGTGAGCAAAGCGTGCTGTGTTTCGTCGGCTTGACGTTTGCTTTTTTAAACAAAGTTGGCTGCATACGGAACTTAACCCAACTACACGTTACTTTATTCTTACTTAATTGTTTGCATTACAATGAAATGCAGCACAATAAACCATTATGACGCTGGCTTCTAAACAACCACTATGACTGTCAATGGTACGGTGAATGCATGGAAAGTCCCAGTCTTGTAGCATTTCCTTATCAGGCCTCGACATTTAACACTGGCCTGCTGCCTATTTTACGGCTGTCGGGCCACAAGTTTCCATATTTTACTAGCCCGGTGGGCCAACATAGTTTCAGATTGTTTTTATCCCATTAGTCACAGCCACAGGTCATCATTTCAATCACTTGTCCTTGCCATCCACCCTGGCACTACAATTAAACACAATCTTCATCTCATCTAATTTCGCATTGTCCCTTTGTATAGTTGCCATCTAGTTTTGATATGTACAAGCCTCACATAAAAGTCTGCATGACGTTGCTACTAGTGACGACTTTTTGTGAATTGCGAACGCCTATATTTTAGTAGGGTTGCGCCATGTTACCAGTGTAATATCGGTATATCGCAGCATTTTCTTCTGTGCGATACATATCAGCTATCGCGATACGCCTTTGACGTACCGATTTCATATAAACCAACTGGTTCACAGACTGTCCGCTAGGTGTCATGACAGCACCTAACATACATTCCAGAACCTGCTAGGGTGCAGATAGCTAAGTTTATCGTAACTTTGTACTTCAGTCCAAAAGTTTATAATCAAAAGAAATAAACCCAATTGTAACAGTCATAGTTATATACAGTGTCAGCTCCGGTTCGCCCATCGTATTTTCGAGTATAACTAGCTGTAACTCGAATTATTAATTAATGGAATTCTAATGATTTTTTGGTGTTGTTGAAATATACTACAGTATGTAATATAATATGATTTCAAGCAATCGTTGTTGTTATTCCCTTTAACCAACGAAAACGCTATATGGATTTATATGACTCTATACAGAATTCCAAGTCAAATTACAGATTTCAATCAAAAACATATGCCAAATCTCTCATATTATAAATTTAATGAATTTACAATTAAACATGTAAAATTATATTATTTTATTTAATGTTTCCTTATGTTTCCAATTATCGATAAAAGGGATGCGTACTTATTATTACATTATATAAAACAAATCACAGAATATAACTATCATCAATTAAAAATATATAATTATTTAACCGAAAATTCCCTGTCTTCTGTATTGTTTTAATGTATAATGATACGATCATATAACTACAAAAAAAATCATGTGGTCACGTTCCACAAATGCTGAAGCAATAAACGTGTCATACAGGTTCGTGTCAACCGTTTATGTCACCTGTAATGACAGCTGGAGTTCCCCATCACTGCCATCAGTGATATCAATATTGTAGACTCTCTGGGCCACATCAACCACCTTCCAATCGTCACCGTAGATTGATGCCAGCACCTCCAGTTCGTCCATCTACAACCAGACTAACAGGGTATACTTGCCTTTTCGTTAACATCGTTTTTGGCGCCGCTCTTGGACTTCCCACTTGGTTAAGACTTACGTTTGTAATGTGAATCTAGAACAGATCGTGATGTTTATGTGTCAATCGAAGCTCTCCTCTGTGTACACCTATCATACGGAGTAGCCTCAGACTTTTATGCAAAATGGCAACGGCCTTTGTCACAGATGCCACAAGTGTTACTCAACCGCAGTTAATATAAAATGGGAATTATATAATTTCGGATTCACTTTCAGTTTCGACAAATGGGCGATAATATAGTATACGAATAAGTTATCGCAATAACAACTACCTGGCTTGCTAGGTTGGCTTCCTCCATAGCGCCAATGTGTCTGTTCACGTATATCGGTTGACATGTAAATATACGTTTCTGAATGCAGCCAAGTAGCACTGAATAATAAACATATTGCTCCAGCAGACAACGTCTGTGAAACGGTGCACATATATGACATCTACATCAGATTAGGAAACTTACCTGTGTTAACGGACAATGTCCTCATTACTTTTAAAACCGTACTGGTCGGCTACTTAATAGAATATGCCGTTTTTACAAACACCTGAATAAACTTTGTGTGTAAGAGATTGATATATTAAAGGATTATGATGGCATATTCAAGGAATATCTATTTGTAGAATTAAAACTTACTAATAAAAGAAAACTTGTATTTGGATGTATTTACAGAAGTGATGCTGGGTCTGATGATAACAAAGAAGAATTTATAAATATGATTAAAACTACATCACAGTTAAATTATTCACAAATTATCACTGTAGAAGATTTCAACCTCTCTGACATAAATTGGAAAAATTGGACAACTAAATCTAACAACCCTAACAACCTAAATAAAAAATTTGTAGAATGTATAAGATATGCATTTATGTCCCAACATGTGACATACCCAACCAGAGGCAGAGGTTCAAATAACCCAACTGTTTTAGATTTAATTCTGTCAAATGATGATGACATCATTGGAGATGTAGAAAACCTCAGCCCCTTAGGAAGAAGTGACAACTGTATAATAACTTTTGAAATTTTTTGTAAAATCAAACTAATTAATTACACTAAAAGAAGAAAGTATTAAAAATTGCAAATCTTGATAGTATGAGGATTGTGTTTTCAAAACTAGATTTGAAAACCAAATTTAAGGATTCAGACAATAATGTAAATAAATAATGAGAAATCCTTAAGACAGAATTAAAATTATTAGAAGAAAAATACATATACCACAAAAAGAAATCTCTAACCACAGGAAGGGAAACTTTCCCACTGAATGCCAACACCAAAAAACTGATTAGACGTAAAAATAGATTATGGACAAGATATATGGAAACAAGAAATTAGAAGGAATATTTAGAGTACTGCAAAATTAGAAACAAAGTCAGAGCCTTAGCACGAAAACTTTGAAAGGAGTTTGAAAGAAATGTAGCTAATCAAACAAAAAAGAACCCAAAAGCCTTCTGGCAATATCATAAATCCAAAACTACAACCAAACCAGGAATTGGTAAATTAAATATATATCCAACCAATCCCAAATCCAATACTACAACATATGATGGGAAAAAAGCAAATATTCTTGCAATCTACTTTGCTAGCATATTTACAACTGAAGAACCAGGGGAAATACCAACTATACAAAAAATTAAGACTAGTACAATGATGGAAGAATTAACAATAACTGAAAACAAAATATTATTGGCATTAAAAAGCCTAAATATAAACAAATTCCCTAGTCCAGATGAGATAGGAGCCAGGCTACTGGTGGAACTTTCAAAATCAATCTGTCACCTAATACGTACAATGTTTGAATTATTGATAAAACAGCTAGTATTACGAACAATTGGAAAGAAGGGAACATTTCAGCTATCTATAAAAAGGAAACAAGTCATTAGCAAATAACCCAGTGATCATTACAAGTATTCTATAGAAATGCAAGGAAAGGATAATTAGAAACCATTTTATTGAATATATGAAGGAAAATGGAATATTTAGCCAAACCAATATGGTTTTATATCAGGGTGCTCAACAGTCCTATGACTTATACAAGTTTCAGATAACTGGACCTTGGGACTTGATAATGGAAATTATACAGATGTCATTTATGTAGACTAAAAAAAAAGCTTTTGACACTGTACCACACATGAACTGGATAGCTACAACATTATGAAGGAAATAATAAATTGGATTGAAGCATTTCTCACAGATAGAAAACAAAAGGTGACTGTAAATGGTAAAGAATAAAAATAATAAAAATGGCACAATGTAACTTCTGAGATACCCCAGGGTTCGGTTATAGGACCTTTACTATTTGTACTATACATGAATGACTAACCAAGTCTAATACATTTCTATTTGCAGATGACATCAAGATATTAAGAACTATTATTGATAAAATGACCAGGGCAATTACAACACGACCTAAATACATTAGAGCAATGGAGTAACAAATGGTAAGTAAAATTCTATCAAAACAAATGTAAACACATGACTATTGGAAGAAATAGCGTTGGAGAAATCAAATATTCTATGACACTTAACAACTCCACATATCCGTTGACACAATTGAAAAACAAAACGACTTAGGGATTATTATATACACAAAGCTATCCTTTGGTGACCACATTAACCAATCACATTAACCAATCAGCAACAAAGATGACAAAAATAATTCGCAGAACCTTCTGGTTTCTTGACAAAGATGCGTTCTTGCCATTATATAAAACAATGGTGAGAACGTATCTTGACTACGCCATAGCAGTATGGTATCCTGAAAAAAATACATGTTATTGCAATAGAACATGTCCAAAGAAGAGCAACGAAAGAATTACCAGGCATGAGAAACTTAAGTTATATGGAAAGAGTAAAATCACTAAAACTACTCTCATTAGCATATAGACGTCTACGAGGTGATATGATTGAAGTTTAAAAAATTATACACAATCTATGTGACATTGAATCTTCATCTAAATGCTTAAAATGGGAGGATGCATCCTTCAGGACAGGGAATAGAGGACATACTCAAAAATTATTTACTCAAAGAGCAAAAACAAATATAAGGAAAATGCTTTTCCAATTAGAGTGACTGAACCTTGGAATTCCCTCCTGGAAACAGTCGTTCAGCCAAAACTTTAAATACTTTTTAAAACCACATGGACAATTTCTGGCCCAATCAGGAAATTCTATATAATTTTGAAGCACCTTTAAAAATGGGAACCGGAATTCTTAACCTACTAATAGACGACAATGAAGATCTGATCAATGAGGAGTCACAAGAATCCTGCGATCAGATCCATCTTAAGGTATCTGAAGGTATACCAATTCACTAACATTTACTTCATCAATTCAAGGCAAACAAATTGTTAGAAAAGTTGTTTTGAGTGAAATACGTACAATAAATAATCGAAAGCTTACAACAGGTGCCGAGAAACTAGGCTTCCATTTTGCAAACAAAACGGGTCCGTTCATTAACTGTGATGATTATTACGAATAGTTGCGTGCATTTTCGTCCGATAGAGTGAAATATGGGGTACGTATTTAAGCCAAGGCAACCAATGTATCGTATAATAAAATCAACATCCCCGCATCCAGCTCAGACTAACTGGAAGCTATGTATCATTTGCCAAGAGATGTAGCCAGGAAATTCAGGGCAGGCAGCTTCACCGTGCAGAAGACGAAGAAGGTGTTCTCTATGATCGCAATTGAACAGTCACATGAACAGAACAACACCTGCATCAAAGGAGATGACGAAGCAGTTGGCCTCACTGACAACCCCGGCGCCCTGCTGCGTTGCATGGTTGCCGGACCAAAAGTTGCCAGGGCCACAGAAGAGTTCCAAGATGGGGACGAGCACTGGGGAAGGCGAGTAGGCACACGTCATCACGGCGAAACATCAAGTGTGCAGACCTCATTCGCCAAAGATGTCTGCTCCCTTGTCAACGTGATAGAGGAGCTTGGCAACCCCTTTGAGGCAGAGAGTATGAATCTGGTTGTCCTTGACGTAAAGGAAATGGCATGTCCTGCTGCGGTTGAGAGTGTCCGAAATGTTAAGAGGATTGGCCAGGAGCAGTTCGAGGCTTTCACCAAAGAATGCCTTGTGGCAAGAACCAAACCTATTTATGACGCCATTCATCGAAACAAGCTGAAGGTGTTCAGTACTTCCACTCCGAGAAGTGTGAGTAAAGGGAAGCAGCAGGTGGCCTCTCTCAAGAATGACTTGCAGCTGTTCTCGCGGATGTACCTCTGTTACCAGATAAGGGGTGGAAACCTTCAAGAGTTCTTTCGTCATGAGAATCAGGCGTGTCGTCCGGCACTCTCTGATGGAGGAAGGCTCCGCTTACGCGCGAAGAGTGATCGCCTCACATCAGGGTTTGCCTCTAACTAAAATATGTTCCTGGTCTACAGGACCAGCAAATTCAGTTGCTGATCCTGTTGAAAAGTTACTGGTCCTGGGAATATTGGATCGAGGGTGATTTTTAAAAAGTTTGTGTAATATTTAATAAAATTATTCATTTTGATTAATTTGTGTTATATTTCATAAAATTGTTAAGTTTTATTAATATGTCATTTATGGAGGAAATGAGACAATTCAATGGTATTAGTAATTTATTTCCCTCTCAATATCACATTTGTCAGTCACAGGTAAACATAAAATGGCAGACTGGCAGTTGAAATTTTACTGAACATCATGATCAGCACAGTCTGGATCAGCACAGATTCCACAATTTTACTGTCATAGGTGACAGTTGAAAGATTTAGTCAACATGCAAACTCAGTCTCTTAATATCAGCACAGATACAAATTTAGAAGGCCCACAATTTTTATTTATTTGTCCTTTGACGTTTATCTTTGTCATACAATCCACCGACTTCACGCTTCTTTTCGTCTGTTTTTCGCTTTTTACGGGGTGGCGGTTCGCATCCCGTAAAGCCAAACTTTGACAAGGACATGGTAAACTTTACTCCAGAACGCTATGGATGGTTGCTACTTATTTACAGTTCATTTGTACGTCACCTAAGTGTATTTACACGAACAAATCTACAAAATTATCCGGAAACATTATTTGAGTAAGTTTGTGTTTCACAGAAATATCAACATGGCTAAACAAGGAGGAGATTCACGTAAGACACAACATGGCTGACAAGGAGGAGATTCACGTAAGACACCCCGTGATTGGCCAGGATGCGTGATCTCTGCAAATCTCGACCAATCAGGTTACGCGTATCAATGACACTGTACTTGTGAAAATTTCCGCCTCTCAGTCAGGCGCAGCCTTTCTGCAGTTTCGTACTTGCGTGATGCGTGCAGCAATGATACCATATTATCTTAACGAATGACCCGTGTGAATAATCGGTCCGCAGGACCAGTAACCTAGTGTGAGACAGCTACATTGCCAATTCACTGAAAGACAGTGCAAAAGCAAAGCGAGGAAAAGGAGTGCGCAGACCATGTGTTGGCTGCAGCAGCCATACCAGGGAACTGACAGAACTTCACCCGAGTGGACAGCAACAAGACAGAGCTGTTCAGGTTCCTATCAGAATCTCTCCTCAAGTGGTTTGACCAGGAGGACACGCAGCTTGTCATCACTGACGGAGAGGCAGTCCTCAGCAAGTCACCACTGTCGGATCTGGCCTCGCTCGCCCTATGCAGCCATGAAGAAGCTGGCAGTCGCATGTTGCTGTATGCATCCCGTACAGCCCAGCATGGCCACCACAAGATAATGATTCGGACTGTTGACACCGACGTCGTGGTACTGGCCGTGTCAGTTACCCAGGCGCTGCAACCAGAAAATGAACTGTGGCTAGCATTCGGAACTGGCAAGAGTTTCCGGTGACTAGGAGGCCACGAAATAGCATCTGGCCTGGGACCAGAGAAGGCACGTGCACTGCCAACGTTCCACGCTCTAACTGGGTGTAACACCGTGTCCAGTTTCACTGGGCATGGTAAGAAGACTGCCTGAGCAATCTGGACCGTGCTGCCAGAACTCACAGCTGGAGTTGTCCGCTGCACCAAGTGACATACCAGAAGATGTCATGCACACCATCGATAGGTTCTTCATCCTGCTGTATGACAGCACATGCACCGACATTCACAAGACACGAAAGAAACTCTTCGCAAAGAAGAACAATGTGAATCTGATACCGCCCACCAAGGCAGCTCTGGAGGAACATGTCCAGAGGGCGGCCTACCAGGGAGCCATGTGTGGGGCAAGACACTGCTATCGGTACCGGAGCTGCCTCCACCAACCAGCTGGGGCTGGGCCAAGAATGAGGAGGGGATGTACGAGGAGTGGGTGTCCAGTACGAGCTCTCTCTCTCTCTCTCTCTCTCTCTCTCTCTCTCTCTCTCTCTCTCTCTCTCTCTCTCTCTCTCTCTCTCTCTCTCTCTCTCTCTCTCTCTCTCTCTCTCTGTGTATGTGCGTGCGTGCGTGCGTGCGTGCGTGTGAAGGGGAATGCTCACATAATTGAATTTCTGGCCACTGAAGGGAACTGTGACAGTAACCCTGGTGACATATGAACAAAACAGAACATGCTGTGACATCTGATAAGAACTGTTCGATTCGATAGATATAATTCAATATATATTGATGTTGATTATGGCTATGTTTGTTGATTGACCCTTTCAATTTGAACCGTGTTCTTGAATACTTTGTACTTTGTGTTCAACTCTTCAACTGTCTGGCATGTAATCTTAGAAAGCTTAACATGTATAAATAAAAACAAGGCTCGTTCTGCACATAAATGCTGCCTTTTTATCAATTGACTATTAAAACAGCACAGCTAGTGCAATAATTCCTTGTCAATCACTTTGCACAATCTCGTAGAAGCTTAGAAGAATATCCCCACTTTAAGTCACCTAGTTCCTCTGAAGTTGGCAGTGCTGAACACCGATTAATTCCGATTAAATTGCCTGACCGCCATTTTGTAAAATGGCCGCCATGGCCATCTGGGAAAAAATTGCGATGGCTCAATATCTATATCTGTTTGTTATATATCAGTCTACATGTGAGCCAAATGTGATGCTTTTATCACAAAATGCACAATAGGTTTGCTATGCCGCCCCACTACATGGAAATCACGATAATCCGTGGTGTTTTGAAACAGGGAAACCATGGTAAATTACCAGGGTGTTTTGAAACAGGGAAACCATCTACCATCCACAATATATGAAAAAGAATGGTTTACCAGTTTACCATGTAATGTCATGGTTTACCATGTAACACCATGTAATATAACGAAATACCATGGTATGCCATGTAATTCCATGATAATATTTTCAATAGGAGTGTCAGATGCGATAACTGCTTTGGATAGTATAACACTGATTGCTTAAGCATGAACACGCACGCACGCACGCACGCACGCACGCACGCACGCACGCACGCACGCACGCACGCACGCACGCACGCACACACACTTTTTTTACTATGTAGGACACTTGTAGCACTGGCAATAATTCAATTAAACTGTCTAACAGTTTTCATTGCTTAGCATCACTGAATGATGACAACGAGCAGCCAGGAACGCCTAAAGCTGATTCTTCACCACTCCCAAAGTACAACGGTGAAACTACACACACCAACCACATATAGTCATAGGAACATAATTTTAGTTAGACAATGCCATCTTTACAGAGGAATATTTCCAGCTAACTTAACAGCAATCTGCAGATCGTTACTCAAACAAAGATGGCGGAGTATTCAATGCTCTTTTCAATAACCTAATTGGTACTCATCAGGTCGAGTTTGACACGGACTGTGAAATAATTTAGATTAAACTTAAACTTGCCAGCTGTAAATAAATTTTCATAGGCTAAATTTTAGATTTTTTAATTTCGGTATTTGGGGAATTTCTGGTAAACAAACTCTATGAGATCTGAAAACATAATGCGTGGGAGTTTCTTAACATTTTGTTATCTTATGTGGATTAACCCCAAGGTCAAACTTCCTCTAAGCACTCTCCAATCAAACCAACATTTTAGCAGAACTATTTTCTCATCACATATAACGATTTTATGGGATAAGACTATCCGATTTCCTAAATTAATGTATACCAAGCGCTTAATAAAACAATTGTCAAAAACATATACATGCGATGCACTACAACATTCAGGACATATACTAAAAAAACATAATACACACCCTTTATATGTAACGAATGAAAATGTAAAGTTCATAAATACGACTGAGTAATAAGCGACAACTGCAATTGGTAATGTAACCATTTGATAAATGACATTTTAGGCACGAGTTAATTTAACAATATTTAACAAGATTGCCATCCAAGGCAAAGGCCCAGATGGCATGTGGACAAGGAAGCCATTGGCTTATCGAGAGTCCAACATTTAAAATCTATGTGTAATCCGCCCTCCTGAGATATGTGTCAACCTTGTTTTAAAACTTAATATTCACTCTGCTAGCAGTTACACAATCTGTAGATAATCTGTTCCACCCATTTGTTGTGCTCGTCTGCCCTGTGAGAACGAGTACTTGGGTTAATCACCAGTAAATGGAAATAATGGCATATTTCACTTGTCACAAATACAATTCTCAATTTATTCAAATAAATGACTTTTTGTGAGGGGAACGGGTCTTACCTGCCAACCGGCATATTCAATGATGCTCGGGTAAGGCGTGCCATCGTAGGTCATAACGCACCATTTTTCCTGAAGGTCCTCACTGTAAACATGAACTGGCGTAAGAACGTCATCTGACATGGTGACCCTCTCAGCTGGCTGTGACACGACTTGCTCCGGTGAAGAGGTTGGCTCAGGTCTGTTGTCAGAGCTTCAAATCTTATAGAACACAGTTATGAAATGTTAACTGTTTCTTGATTTTCTTATTATTTGCTCCACCAATCAGCCTTTTTGCTTTTGACATCGGGGTGTTAATATTCTCTTCCAATGAACAAACTCTTTTCCCCATGTGTTCATTTCTCTTCTGCACTATTTTTAATGAATGGTATGAAACTTGTATTTTAACTTGAAGCCTTTCTATCGTATGATAGGCTCTTGCTCTGTCGCGTCTCACTTTCGGTCTTTCTCTTTTCGTTTTGAGCTCAGAACTCTCCGGTGGAATTGCACTATTGGCTATGGGAACATCATTGTCCGGACTTCCTGGTGGGGTCAGTGACTTCCTGGTGGGGTCAGTGTATTCGGAGCTTCCTTCACACTTTTGCGACGGATTCTCTACTGTTTTTTTCAAGCCCATTTCTGCCTTCGCGAAGTCATATCTTTTCTAAGCTTCTTGCTGCCAGATTTGTCTCGTTTAAGATAACGTTCACGCTCAGATTGGAGATAACGTTGATGTGCGTCAGGATCAGTCTTTAAACGGTCACGCCACTGTTGTGACCGAATCTTGTTGGATTTCGGTGGCATATTGAAGTCAAAGTATAGTTTCTCCCCTCACTATGAAGGCAACCCAGATTCACCCTCGCTTATACTGGATAGTAAATTATGTAATTATAAAATATTGTCTTATTATTTTTAATTCCCAATCCTCAAATACATACTCCCTGTTCATAGATGGATGCAGGACTTTCTGAAGCTGGGCGGGATGCAGACGGGCTTGTCGACACTAGGTCCGGTTGGGAAGGAAGACCCATCACCGACCATTTCTTTAACTTTCAAACAGCGCCGACCCTTGTACGTCTAAATCCTTATGCAATGTAACTGATTTAACTTGTACATTGATATTCCACTGGCCCCTTCGGGTACCAAACTCTCTATCAGAAAATCACTCGTCATGTATCGACCACTGTGGCACTGACGCCCTAGCCGGCCCTAGGCCTAGCATCGTTATAGCATTACTCGTCAAAGAAAAGCGCATATTCAGAACGAAAGTCTGCCTTCTGAAATGTTTTATTCTTTATTTAATTTTCCCATATAGCTTAACTCTGTTTCATTTTTAATATTTATTTAATTTCTCATGATATAGTTTTTAACCTCCGAGGTAGCACTATTTCAGTGTTTTATTATCAACTACATTCTTTAATTCAATTTCCACATAGCTTACCCTTGTCGAGGTAGTACTATTTAAATTATTAATTTATTTCATTTCTTTATGAACTTGAAGCATTTATTTTTGAGAAAACACTCACTGTGTGATGTGAAGTTGTTTACGTGCCTCATAATGTACAAACTCAGTCAAACACATTTGGTTACAGGCAAACGTGCCATTAGTTTTATAAGCGGAAACTCAACAAAACCGGGAGCGGCTTCTTATTTCTACTTAACAGGGAGCGCTCAGTGTTAGATATTGTTACATCCCCTTGTTCTACAAGCAGTGTCCTACACCAAAATTTACTAGCGCTAGAGCTTCATGATATTAAGATAATTACCAGGTACTTTAACCGTGAACATAATAATAACTGCATCACAACACTTATGCTAACACTAAATAACTTGATAACACATTCTACTTTACAATAACAGAACAACTACTAACATAGTACTACAATTAAGAAAACCGCACTTTACATTTTCATCACTCAAGTGTATACTCATCAATATTCCTATGTCATCAAGTGTTCATTTAGACACAGCATAGTCCTTGTATTGTTCATTTAGACATAGCATAGTCCTTGTATTGTTCATTTAAACATTGCATAGTCCTTGTATTGTTCATTTAGACATTGCATAGTCCTTGTATTGTTCATTTAGACATAGCATAGTCCTTGTATTGTTCATTTAGACACAGCATATTCCTTGTATTGTTCATTTAGACATAGCATAGTCCTTGTATTGTTCATTTAGACACAGCATAGTCCTTGTATTGTTCATTTAGACATAGCAAAGTCCTTGTATTGTTCATTTAGACACAGCATAGTCCTTGTATTGTTCATTTAGACATAGCATAGTCCTTGTATTGTTCATTTAGACATTGCATAGTCCTTGTATTGTTCATTTAGACATAGCATAGTCCTTGTATTGTTCATTTAGACATAGCATAGTCCGTGTATTGTTCATTTAGACACAATATATTCCGTGTATCTACTGGGTAACTTGGATTTGTTGATTCTCTGAGATCTTCTCGGTGTAGTTTTTGGTACCGGAATCTGTACATCTTTCTGGTTACCATGTTGTTGTTGTTCAACTGGTGTGGTGGGCCAAATAGGCTCAACTGATTGGAGAACCATCATCATGTGGTGCTGCTTCATGCGTCTTCCTTAGATGTACACGGTTCTGCGTGTACACTGTTCCATCACTATCCTCAACCTCATATGATCTCTCATCCAGTCTTCCTAGCACTTTCGCTTTCTTCTACGATTTGACTCCAAGCTTGAACGGTTTCATTCTGAGAGTGTCACCTTGGTTTGGTGTAGATTGGGGAGGTCTTTGGCAGACCTGTTATAGTACTTCGCTTGACAGTGTTGCATCCTTTTCAGCATGTATGTTTCCTGTTGCAGTGCAGTCGATCGCGACTCGAGGAGATTTTGAGCTGTTGGAATGATGGTTTTCGTCCGTCTACCAAGTAGCCTCTGGGCAGGGCTGCAATCCATTCCTTGAGTCGGAGTATTGCGGATGTTCAGCAACGCCAAGTACTGGTCCTCACCAGATTTTCGTGCTTTCTTGATCATCTTCTATGCAGCTTTCACTGAAGATTCCACTTTACCGTTTGAGCGACTGTGGTGTGGAGAACTTGTCACATGTTCGAAACCCCATGTTCTACTGAAATTAGCAAACTCATCTGATATCAGCTGGGGACCGTTGTCACTAATGACAGTGTCGGGAATGTCCATCCTAGCAAAGTGAGCTTTGAGCTTGGTAATTACTGCCTTGGATCCGGTGGTTGCAAGGCAATCAATCTCCCAAAAGTTTGATCTATAGTCAGTGGTGACTAGGTAATCCTTTTCGTGATAGGAGAACAGGTCGACACCGACCTTCTGCCATGGTCGATCAAGCACCTCGTGGCTCATTAAAGTTTCCTTGGTCTGAGCACATTCGAACTCACGACACGTTTCACATGTTTGGATGTATTATTTGATTTCTCCGTTCATGCCAGGCCATTGCACTGACACTCTTGCTCTTCTTAAACATCTTTCAATGCCAACATGGTCTAGGTAAACGACCATAGGTAAACTGATGCCACTTCTCAAGAGCAAAGACGACGCCAGCATCTCTTTCTCTATAATGGCATACCTGGTTTCCGCGTCAGTCAAAGCACGACTGGCATAGGCGACTGGTCTGCCATCCTGGAGCAGAGCACGTCTCAGACCATAGTTGCTAGCATCACACTGAATGACCAGTTGCTTACACGGGTCAAAGTAAACCAGATTGGGTGCCTCAGCCAGGATTTGTTTGAGTCTTGTGAAGGCTTGCTCCTGTGCATCACTCCTCATCCAATCAACATCATGCTGAGCAGGAGCAGCAATGGGACGGAAGACATCAGTCACCTTAGGTACATATCTCGCTAGGTAGGTTACTCTGCCTCTAAGTCTCTCTACAGCTTCCTTGTCACCAGGTCTCTCCATCTTCAAAACAGCTTCGACCTTGGACAGGTCGGGTTTCAGACCATCAGCTGTGACCACATGGCCTAGGAACGGGATCTCATCGACATTGAAGCGACACTTCTCAAGATTGAGTTGACCCCATTCTCCATACATCTTTGGAGAAGCCTCTGGACCTTGATACAGAGATCAGAGTCATCAGATCCATTGATGATGATATCATCAGCAACACAGTGCACGTTATCCAGCCCTTCCAGTGGTTGTTGCAGACGCTTCTGGAAGATTTCGCTGCTGACTGTCAAGCCGAAAGGTAGTCGACGCCAACGATAACGTCCAAACGGTGTTGCGAATGTGGTTAGCAGGCTTGATTCATCATCCAGTTCGCAGTGTAGATAGCCTTGCTGCAGGTCACATACAGCAAACTTCTTGGAGTTCACAAGCTTTGGTAGAATGTCATCTAGCACAGGCAGTCTGTAGTGTTCACGTTTTAGAGCCAGGTTGGGAGGTCTGGGATCAATGCAGATCCTTACAGCCCCTGAGCGCTTCTTAGCCACTGGTTTGGTTCACCCAGTCAGTGGGTTGATCCACCTTGACTATAACACCAGTGTGTTCTAGTCGGCCTAGCTCATCTTTGACGGAACAGTTCAATGAGTCTGGTAGGGTACGAGGTGGTCTTACAACCGGTTCAGCATTTGGTTCCAAAGTGAGATGGATTTTGCCACCAGGAAGGGATCCAAGTTTACCATCAAACACGTCAGGATAGTCTTTAACATTAAGAGTACGAGTAGTGCTAGATCCAGATACTGCAGATACAATTTCAAATTCTCATAGTTCACTGTGATGAGCTTCATGCGTTCAGCAGCCTAGCGACTGAGTAGTGGAGTCAGTTCTTGTCTTCAGTAGCTGGATTCACAGTTTTAGCACGGCACTTGTCAAGAGCTTCTGTCTTCATATTGTTCCACATGTTTAGAGTGACGGATTCTGGACGGATATCCTTATCCTCCACATAATTCTTGGGTAGTATATTGACAGTGGACCCACGGTCAATTTGCATTTCCACAGACTGTTTTCTGATCAGCATGTGACAGAAAATGGGGCCATGATCATCCGACCTGAGTGTTTGGACATCAGCAGTTACTGAACTAATGTCACCATAACTAGTAGATGAGCTGTCGGAGTCACAGTCATTCTATAATAATAATTATAATAATAATAATTTATAATAATTTTATTAAAATGGCAACTATAACAGTTGAATTATACAATTGGCACAGTAAAACAACCAATGATAATAAATAAATTAAGACAAAAATATGACTTAAAATAAAAAAAAATTAAAAGGTGCATGTACATCATGTTTAAAGTTATGTTTGTAAATAAACAAGGTAAATATGAAGAACATAATCATAAATTAAAACAGGCAATACTATAGTAAAATAAATTATATGGCCTACTACTATTATGTAAAAAGTAATTAATTTATAAATGAGTTCATAATTACTGCCAGTGTCTTAAAGCATATGGTATAAAAGAGTTCTGAAATCTTGCAGTTCTGCAACGCGGCACACAGTAAGTCCTCGTGTTTCGAGTTGTATACGGAGTTTCCTGGAGGGGAGGCAAAAGATGGTGTAATTTATGTGTAGATTGTTGCATGCTTATGAATAGTGTTCATCATAACTTCTCCCTCCGGTCTGACAGCGTTGGTAGATTGGCTGCGGTGATGGCTTCGGTGTACGACTTATCTTGGAAGATGAACCGCATTGCCCGTCTCTGGATGTATTCTATCTGTCTTGTTTGCTTTTTTGTAAGGCTCGTGTGCCACACTTGGCATGCGTACTCCAATACCGATCGGACGATTGACGTGTATATGTTGATGAGGTGGTGAGGGTCAATGCCGGCTCTTTTGAGAAGGATGATGAAATATAGACGTTGCGATGCTTTTGTAGTGATTTCGTCTATGTGTGATTGCCACTTCAGATCTTCAGATAGAGTCACACCTAGTAGACGAGTGCTGTTAACTTGTTGGATTGGTCTACCGTCGATGGTTAGCAGTGCGATGTCCGGAGTTGATTTCTTGAAACATATCCGCAGTTCCTTTCGTCTTGTCGTAGTTCAGCGCCATTTTGTTACTCGCTGTCCATTGCCCGACTTCGTCTGCTGCTACTTGGAGTGAGCTGTCCAATCCGGAGGATGAAGTAGCTTCCCATATTGTGCAATCGTCGACATATTTTATATGTTCGCATACTGTTTGCAGATCATTAATATGGTGTAGGAAGCCGATTGGTCTAAATATTGTGCCTTGTGGGACACCTGCATTGACACTGGTGTACTCCGATTTCACACTCCCGATCTTTACCCTCTGTTTGCGCTGACACAGGAAGGATGTCAGCCATTTGGTGCTAAAAGTTGGAAGTCCGAGTGATGCACATTTCATCATTAAAATGTGATGGTCGATTCGGTCAAACGTTTTGCTGAAATTGACGAGAAGTATTCGTACTATGGTTCCAGGGGTCTCGACCGTGTATTTCCACTTGTGTACAAGTTCGACCAGTGCGTGTACGGTTGATGTTCCTTTGATTGATCCATATTGCTGAGGATCAATCTGATCCATGGTAACGTCCGTTATCCACGTGCACATGAATTTCTCCAAGCACTTCGATAAAACTGGCGTGAGAGATATTGGGCGCAGGTCTTTCTCAATTAGCGCTGGTGGTCGAACGTCAGCGCATTTCCACAGGGCAGGCACGGTTCCTTTCCGTAAGCTGCTGTTGAATATCGCGCAGACGGGAGGAGCGAGGATGGCGGCGTAGTCATGTAAGATCCAGTTGGGTATCTCGTCCGGGCCGGTTGCCTTGTGTGTTTTAATTCGTGATAGTGATTATGGCTACTTCATCGACGTTGATGATGTAGGCATCTGGGACCGTCGTGTCGGCTCCCGGAGGTAAGAACTCATCAACGGGTAAGAGTGTTGGGAAGTCTTTGGTCACAGACTCAAAGAAGTCACTTATTTCGTTTGCTAGGATACTGAAGTTTCCTGAACAGTGTGTGTTAGCAAGACCTTGTAGATTCTCACAGTTGACCTTTACCCCTACAAGTTCTTTCACGCTATTCCACCATCGTTTCGGATGTTCGTTCTCAAGTGATTTGATTTTTCTTTGGTAATACTTTCGTTGCAAGGACTTTCTGGCACGATTAACTTTATTTCTGTAATGCCTGTACAATGGTTGGTTCTCAGAAAGAAGCGCGATCTGGCGGCGACGTATTAGATAGCGGAAATTGTCATCTATCCAAGATCTGTCGTCGGAACATCTTCTGATTTTTCGTTCAGGGAGATGCGTGTCGAGTAAAGTTCTGATTGTAGAATTGAAAAACTGCAGTTGTTGTTCGCAGCTTGGTAGGTGGAATAAGGTTTTCCACAAGATGAGGTTGAGCGCGACTGCAAAACGGGCTCGATCATCAGGCCTGCAACTGCGCGAAGACGTCTTTGAAACGACTGGTTCTGTATATTTCGTGGACGTTGATGGAGTGCATATTACCACCATGTGATCCGATAGGCCAATCGGTGCTATGACTACTGGATGGTGGTATAAATCGGTTAGGTTGGTATAGATTTTGTCCAGTGTCGCAGTTCCTCGTGTTGGTATGTCAACAATTTGTTTTAGGTTGTGATATCTTTTCAAGTGAGAATCTCTCAACTTGTTAAGTTCGCCCATTATGATGACGCCAGTATATGGATGGTGACGGCGTACATAGTCAACAGATTGGTCAATGTGGTTTAGCAATGTCCAATCGTCTGCCCCGGGAGGGTGGTACACTGTGCAGATTGTTATCTGTGGGTGGTCGCGAGGCATCTTTGGTGGACGTATCGTCATCCACATAGTTTCTAGTTCTCGTTGGTTTAGTTCTGTCCATTGCTTAGTCGGGATTGTATCTCGTACATAGCAAGCAATCCCTCCATGTTGACGGCCATCTTGCCTGTCCCTCCTGTAGAGGTTGAAACCGGGTAACGAGAGCGAGCTGTCTGGTATTCTGCTGGTACACCATGTCTCAGTGAGTGCTAAGACGTCCACTCCGTAGTTATCTTTAATTACTTTGATTTAATCGATTTTGCTTGCCAAGGCATCCCGAATGTTAGTATTGATGATGGTTGGTAGATCCCACTTGTTCGATTGTACGTTGATGAGGTTGTTGTAATTAGCCCCATTTCTGCTAACGTGAACGTCATGTTGCATGTTGCTCTCCAGGGCGCGTGTGTGGCGCGCCTGTGTATGTGTCATATTGTTCAGATTGACACAATTGTCATTGCAGTGTATCACCTTGTCGACTGTGGTGTTAACACAATGAACGCGCCTGAAGCCAGACAATACCACTTGAATAGGTCTGCGTAACATTGTTCCCCCTCGTTGACCTCTTCTGGTTGGCTGCGTGCAGGAAATGCCGTTCATTGCCAGAGCTTTCCACAATGAACTGCTGACTGGTTTTCCTGACTCGAAGCCGGCTAACTGGTAGAGAGCCTTCGCTGATTATTGCAGGGCTGCCGTCATGCTTGATTGAATCGTCTGCTACTGTTTGTGCCACCTGTAGCTTGGTCAGTGTTCGAAATTGAGCGATTTCCTTCGTAAATTCGGAAACTTTTATCTTCTCCGCGATCACTGTATGTTCATAGAGCAGTTTGCTAAAATTGGCATGTGATAGTGCATTGAAACTTAACATTGATTACACTAAAGCCGAGAATGTTTTTGGTGCTGCCGTGTAGGCGCACACGCACTCTGTACATCATGTACAGTCTTGGAGCATTGTGTGGAGCCTCGAAAATGATTCCGGCCCTTGCATGCATCGCAACTTTTACCCCATGCAGGGCAGAGTTCCCTTTTCATGACGTGTTTTATTGCAGAATTTACATTTTCTTGCACAGCCTCGCTGACCCACGGTCTTGTCGTGATTGTCGCTTTCCGCTCTCCTCCGTGGTGTGCGTCCTCATGTAGCCTTTGTGTGGGTTTTCGGTTCTGGCTTTCCCCCAGGTGAGTGACTGGTAACAGCATGTGCAGTGGCTTCGTCATCTCCAAAAGAACGTAGTTGAGATGACGCGGCCTGAGCACATCGACAGAGGTCGATGCATGAAGTAAGAGTCAGAACCGACTCTTGAAGCAGACGTTTCCTTGTGGCATTGTCAGTAATACCAAGCACGATGCGGTCTCTCAGTAGACTGTCTCGCATGCAGTCACAAACGTTGCAAGCCTTTGGTAGGGAACGATCGTATATTACGGCGCCCCTAACCATTACGTAACTCGGAACAATCGTAGCCCTAGTAACGGAGTTTCCTTTGGGGTTTGCGCTGATTCAATCGCCAGGGGCGGTCACGGGGTTTCCCCTGGGGTTTGCGCTGATACAGTCGCCAGAGGGCGCTCACGGGGTTTCCCCTTTAGTATTTCCCCAGGGTTTGCGCTGACACAGTCGCCATGGGGCGCTCACGGGGTTTCGCCTTTAGGATTTCCCCAGGTTTTGCGCTGACACAATCGCCAGGGAACGCTATCCCCATATCTGGTGACAATGTGCACGATGGACATCGGGTTTCTTGCGCATACACACAGCCTTCTGGGTAGCCTGAGCACCCCCGGCGACTGTATCAGCGCCCCATGACAACTTCAGCTAACCCTAAGCCACCTACTCCGGACCTCACAACAGTACAACATTAACGATTTGTATATAACCATAGCGAAGTCGTTGCAGTCGATAATGTGGTTTCAGTAAGTTCTACACATATTTGCTTATTTATATATTTTTTGGACAGTATGTTTGCTGGTGGACTTCCAACCAACTAACTACTGTCGATGGTATTTCCATGTGTGCTATGTTGACGTAAAACGACGTAAAACTTTCCCTTGTAAACAACTACCCCCGTTCTCCCCTACCCCAGAAAGAGGTGTGTTAAATTCCGTCGGATATACCTGACGCTTCATCACGTCTACAACAGAAAGAATGAAGCAAATCTAGGCCAATTGTTTTGTTATTGAATTTCCACTGGGGGAAATGTACCGAGACACTTTCAAGTCAAAATGTGTGTGTGTGTGTGTGTGTGTGTGCGTGCGTGCGTGCGTGCGTGCGTGCGTGCGTGCGTGCGTGCGTATGATATCATAGTGTTTTTTGGAGAACACGTGTGGTCAACAAGGTGTAATAGTGTTGAGGAGGGGTAATATTGTACACGCTATGCAGTGGTGTAGAGAACACTCGTGTGTGCGTGTGACGTGTTCAGGTGAGCATACATGACTGACACAGAATGACATACAGAGCAATGGTAGTGTTGATTAATGGATCGACCGTGTTAAATTGGATAGGTTGCCTTTTTGCCCGGCTGTTTTTAACCGAGCTTTATTTCTAACCTCGTACACCAGCCATTAAAGATTAGTGCAGTTAGGGAACACTGCTGTTTGTTTGCTCGGTATGTCATTATGTGTGTCAGTATGTCAGCATATATGTTTATAGATTTATGTATGCATGCATGCATGTAGAATATGTAATAAATGAAACACTTGAATGGTTATATTTTATACTCTGATATGTGCATAAGCTCAAAACCATGACTTGTTTCCATTTAATATTATTATATATTAACTGATGTACTATGTCATATCCCTAATAAGGCAATATGATAATGAAAATTCAAAAGCAGTGAGAATTATAACCCTTAGCAAATACAATTTATACAGTGCACTGCGTTAAACATATCGTATAAACAGTAAGAAGACATTATATTTACAAGATCGCACATTTAATTTTAAAGGTATACATCGAAACCTAAATATCTCCTATTTGCAAATACAAGAGAAAATCTGAAATATATCAATTCAGAACTTACGCGAATTTTTCTTAAATATGCCACATGTTGAAAGTAATACCACTGACGTAGTTACAGAAAAGATAACTCGGAGGTCGAGAAGTTGCAAGAATTATTCTAAAAAAACCTTATAAAAAAGTATAAAAAAAACACTTAAACAGTATTAAATTGCTATCATGTTATCAAAATCGGTTTAATCTATACATGAATATCTGAACTACATTAAATAACTGTAAATTGTCGGAAAAGGCAATACGTGTAATACTTATATTGCCCTACTAGAGATAAAGCTAGATAATTCTAAATAAATACAGTATAAATAAATCAATATTAATTTCAAAACATCAAGAACATCAGAGTTGTTGAGGGGTCTGCGCTGGCCATACCTCCTGATAAATTTCTTCGTCCCTAAGACCAAATAAAAGATGAGGACAGCCGAAACGTTTTACAGACTATGTGTCCGTTAATATCGTTGAAAAAAAATCAAACCAATAACTCCAGGTACTCTGTAGTGCCTGCAGCACACAATTAAGGAATTCCTATTTTGCAAACATAGTAGTTGAATGGAACAAACTGAAAGTGAACCTCAGGTCAGGGCTGGAACAATAATAACTATTCAATGTTTGCACAAGTAATTAGCAAACTATCAAGGAAGTTGTACAAATTTCCAATTTACTTAGCGCCACTCTTACTTACTCTTACCACCTCTTAGCACCACAAAGTAATCTTATTTTTGTACAACCTTATTTGATGTAACAGTTGACATTCTTCGTTTAAATTTGTAGAGATACGTGTATTAATTGAGCGATTTCTAAACATCATGTAATTTGTCTTTGCTACATTTAGTGATAACCTATTTACAGTAAACCATACATTAAGCTTATCCCACTAAGCATGTGTCATCCAGATATGGTTATTTGTGTCATTATCACATTTGTGTCACTATCACAACATAACAAGTTTGTTTCATCACAAAATAAATTTAAACACTTTCAAAACATTACATAAGTCATTAATGTGCCTTATGACCAGCTTTGGTCTTAACATTATTATACTGAACATTTTTTTTTAGATTTTACAAATAACTCACAATATACATTTCTAGGAAAACCACTAGCGCAAATGTCATAAAACAAAATTAGAGGCAGTGCAAGACCATCAGATTCTAATAACTACAACACGCATACGTATACACGATTAAGCTACTCGCAGACCAGTGTAGCTTAAAACCCTCCTCGGTTAATTGAGCCCATCGCGAATCACGTTCGTTCATGTTCGAATCTGTATACGTGAAAAGTTGATAATTAGTTCGTGCAACTTGCGCATGTGTGAATAGCTTTGTCACAGTTTTTCGCCGAATTGTGACCGGATGTGGCCAAAAGTAATGTAATTATTTGTCTGATGATGTTACCAAACTAAATAAAATGTGGATGATAGGTTGGTTTGATTTTTGGTGGTGAAAAGATATTAAAACGGGACGGTCAAAGACTGAATTGAAAAAGTCCCTCTGGCGGTACAAAATACAAATGCGGTGCATTAAATAATAACATTTATGTTTAGAACGACTAACGTTTGTAAAGGCCTGCTGTCAAGGCCTGTACTGGTGGCGAGGTAGCATAATCATACACGACAGCGTCAGCCTGTTAATAGCCTTATGGAAATAATGTATATAGCATGAGGAGCAAGAACGACATAATGTCGTTCCATCTGCAGGTAGCACGAACTGCGTCGGATGTTGTCCGTTGATACAGCTCGACCTTCCTCCCGTAGAGTGGCTGTGGTGGTCTGAAGTTGTTTAACATCCGACCTGTTTTCCCATTGTAAAACTCTTTTGCGGTCACACGGCGCAACGTGCGGAATGCTTTCATCTGCAACCAGGTTCACAATTGCATATACTACTATTACTACTACTACTACCAATAACATTACCACTACCACTAATACCACTACCAATACTACCACTACTACTAGTGTTACAACTACTACTACCACTTCCACTTCCACTATTCATCATCATCAATCCCTTAACCCGGAGTGTCGTTGGGGCACCACAGATGACCTCGCAACCAGCTATCTCCACTCCTGCCTGGTGTCTGCCGCCCTTTGGGTCTCTGAGAAATCCAGGCCTGTCCACTCTCTGATGTACTACTACTACTACCACTATCACTACCAATAATACTACTGCTAATAATAATTTCATCATGCTATATATTTATATATGTATGTATATGTATATGTATATGTATATATATATATATATATATATATATATATATATATATATATATATATATATATATATATATATATATATCAATATCAATAACAGAAAATGCGGATGCTCAATGCGCGGCCGTACGCTGGAACTGTGGTAGATAGTGACCACAAACGTGTCATCAGACTTAATCGAGTGTTTGGTCTACGGGGGCGAACAAGATCAACAAAGCGTTATCCCGTCGAAAGCCTTTCAAATGCAGTCATTGCAAGAAACTACAAATTCCACCTTACATCATGTATGAACGAGGTAAACACAAAACTCGAAACAACAGATACAGCACAAAATCGAACGGACTCGATTGTAACAGCCATCCACAAGGCAGCTTTATCTTCAAACCGTATCACGCCACCTACCAGATCAAACTGGCAAGCTGTTTGTCATGATATAACCCGAATGTCTCATGAACAGAATATGCTCCGCCCCCGAATAGACAACACGACAGACATCGAATCACGTAACTCGCTGAAACAAGAATGTAACCGTCTGCTGTATACCATCAAACGAAAAGCTTTGGAAAACGCATCTGTCAAACTGGACCAGATAGCAGATGTAGTCGAACGACTTCACGACTGTGTTAAGATGTCTAGGCCTGTCCGACTCCTATATAGCATATCGTACAAGCAACCCACAATACATGACGATCGTGGAAGAACAGTTGTAGACCCGGTAGAATTTGGAAAGCTTGTGACTGATGTCTTCAGTGTCCAGTTCCGAGGAGAAAAGATGTTGGAATTTCAGCATTCATCTGTGAACCTCGCCCTCTAGAACACCCGATCACCTACACAGAAGTAGAACGCTAAGTGAACCACAGTGGAAGTGACGAGTTACCGGGCGAACTACTAAAATGCGGATCCGAAATACTTGCGAAACCTATAGCGGACATTGTCAATCATGCATTCACTGAACGGCAAACACTCTCACAGCTTGATCCTGCTCTCGAAACCCGGAAAGCCAGTAGCTGCAATGACCAGTCTAAGACCAATATACGCTGTAATTAGTAGTAGTGGTAGATAGTTTAATTAGTAGAAAAAGTCGACGCGTTCCTCTCTCAAGGACAAAGCGGATTTCGACATTGCCGCAGCACTGCAGATGTACTTGGCTATTGTTGGCTAGCCGCCAAAACGCAATGTTTTCAAAGCTCGATGCATGTACTAGGTATTGACATCAGTCGTGCGTTTGACACCATCAGACGAGATAAGCAAATAACAGTTCTTGGGTCTTTCCTCGGTGAATCGGAACTGAGAATCATCCGAATGCGCCTTACAGAAACAACGTTGGAACCAAGATTAAAATGGGGCAAATGTCCAATATTCACATCCACCATTGGTACACCACAAGTAGACAGTTTATCGCCTGTACTCTTAGTGATCTACTTGGAAGCCGCCCTCCGTTATCTGAGAGACAATGCCCTCGAGAAGACACTGAGTCTGATATTCTATACTACACAGCATACGCTGACGACGTTGACTTCATCAGTAAAGCCAGCCAATTCCTGGACGAGGTACAACGAATTTGCCTGTCAAAATGGTATGTCTTAACATCAATGAAGCCAAAACAGAACGTACCAACATTCACAGAAGAGACAACCCTGCTCTAGAGGACTGGCGCATGACACGCAAGCTATAGGCTCTCTACTACTCCGATGGTTCAGAAGGCTGCTGATTTTACATATTTCAAACATTTGGTTTTTTTATTTTATACGTTTTTAAGTTTTGCAGCTTCTTAGTTTTAATTATTTACACATAATATAATATTTAATTGGCTGTTTTATGTCGAACAAACGTCAACGTTAAGATAAGTATTTTTACGGCAAATTTTATACTTCGACATTAATTTGTGCGTTAATGTTTACTTCTATTATCGCCCATTCTTATCGCGTTCACGAAACATGTATATCGCCTTTGCTTCTTTTTGTAATACTTTGATTATTCAGCATGCGATTGTGCAGTTATAACTCCTTTCAGTCTCTGTTAGTGACTATATAATAATATTAAAATAGTATTGTTGTTTTTGGCTAAGCTGTCGGCTGCATCTAGATTCTAGTCCTAGGGCTAGGCTATGTTAAAGGGGAACTGAAGCAATTTTGTGTTATGCCGTATATTTAAATATATATTATCTAACTATGCATTAATGGTGACAGATACCTGCTAATTTATGAGATAAACTGAAAAACTGATTTTGTTCGAGACAAAATACATCACTGCGTATCGCCATTTTGTTGTCGAAACGAGTGGTTTGAGTCGCGTATATCTAATCAATGTAAATTTTCGATTTTTTGCGATTTATTTCGTAAATAGGCATTCTGGAGCGAAAAAAAAGATATGGGTCTCTGTTATATATACAAGTGTTTACACACGTCAACAAAATAGCGTTTTTGTTCGTTCCAAATAAAAAAAGTTAAAGAAATTACAACAAAACACGCACAAAATCGTGGAAAACGCCGCACTTCTCGAACACACGAGATGCTAACCAACGAGAATATGCGATAACGGAATACCGGAACTATTTTTTACTTGTTGACAAGATGGATGCATCGCTTGGGACAGTTTTACCAGATCTGCTACTAGCGATTAGTGGTTTACTGAACTTCCGTAATAGTTGTCTATCTTTGGAGAAATGGAAACCACAGACGAAGAGTCTAGTTCGACAGGCCACACGGAAACAACCGTTGACAGTCGTAAAATGTCACCGAGTGTGCGAGTCACGCTCTAGACTCCAGGTCGGCTTCGCCTTTGGCTTTGTTGACGTTGGATTCAGGAAAAATTACAACAGCGCTTTGACTGTCAACGATTCCTGACTAGGTAATGTGATGTGGTGAACCTGTGGAAATTGCGTCCCGATGTCTGCGCACGTTTACGTTGAGTCATTATGCTGCGCCGAGGAAGCTACCATGCCTAGGCTAGGGCTAGGCTATGGCTATGCAGCACCGTCACCGTGTGCCCGACCGCGTTGGTGCTTGCATCACCGTGCGAAGACGATGATTTTGTAGTGATATGCACAAACAAAGCGGTGCTAGATGTTGGTCTGCTGTCATTGCATGATTTGCGTGCCGACTCATCGATTCGCCCTATAGCTAGCAGGTCAGTAATTCAATTGTTATCGAATCATTGCCATTTTAATAATCATATTTTTTCTGCATATTTCTTTTACCTAGCCCGAGGGCGAGGTCCGAACTACAATGGCAATGCAAGCAGGCTTTTCTCTTTATTTTGTAATCTAATGAAGTGTACCGTGACTGTATTTTAATATTGGGTTTGATTTGTTGTTGAATAACATTGATGACAATAATAACATGAGGGTTTATTTAATTCATTATGTGAATATATATATATTCTTAAATGTTACCGTAATCGTGATTGTAATAATGATTGTAATCATGACTACATTAGTAATTGTGATTGCAGTAATTACTGTAATCATGATTACGTTAATATTCGTACTTGTAATCACCCCTCTCTGTAGCACACCACACCTTGTTGTTTGGTGCAATGTAATCATTTAAATAACAATAATTAACTACTGACAGTATGTAATGTTCACAGTTTTGCAACTATTATGGTAATTATGGAATTAGTGCTATCAACTAACCATGACAAATTATATTTCAGGCTCAGGAAAGGCAAGACAAGTAATCCCATCCTGCGATGTGGGAAGGATCTGTGATGTCTATTCTGAACCAAATTGAATTGATGGAAAGTTTAGCTATGGAGATTGACTTGACACAGGTGAGTGTACTGATAATCTGATATAGACAAATTGTGAGGCACCCACAGTATGCAGCAGGTCGAAAAACAACCTGGAAAACTACAAAAATTCCCACTAAAATATTAATAACTGAATGATGTGAATGCCTTCTTATCCATATCCCATTTCTGTCAACAAAAATGTTACCTGCAGCATCTTGCATGTCACTACACACAATTTCATTTATATTGAGACCAACATAAAATATATCAACAGTTTATTCACATAGAAAAACAATTACCAAAGAAATAAGGCTTGACTAAAAACAGTGACTTCTTACCACCGGGAAATACAACCTGGAACATGGATATCACAGTTACACACATCATTATTATGCCACAACATTATCAAATATACTGGTAGTTTAGCTTAGGAAATAATTAATCTTTATAAAGCCAAGGCATTTTAACTGTTTCACCATCATCATCTGTACCAATGGCAATAGACTACTTGTTTTGATTGGACAGTAAATGTACACCAATCATGTGTAACAATATTACTTGTTCTGACTGACAGTAAACGTACACCAATCATGCATACCAATACACTACTTGTTCCTACCAACAGTAAATGTACACCACTGATCTCATTCTGAAATCTGCACCATTTCACTACTTCTTCTGACAGTAAATGTACACCAATCATGTGTATCCAATATACTACTTGTTCTGACTGAATCTACTACTTGTTCCTACCGACAGCAAATGTAAACCAAGCGTCTCATTCTCTACCAAATACACTACTTGTACTGACAGTAAATGTACACCAATCATATGTATCAATACACTACTTGTTCTGACTGATAGTACTTGCACACCAACCATCTGTTCCAATACACTACTGGCACTAAATATACACCAATACACTACTTATTCTGACTGATAGTACATGTACACCTAACATATTCAATTCACCTTTCACTCATCCAGGGGTAGAAATCAGCACACTTTCCTGACAGACACCCCAGTATCCGAAAGACCTTGGCTGATAGATCAGACATGAGTACAACCTGTGTCACAGTTTATGGCTGTTTGGTGTGTGGCAGGTGCAGAAAAGTGACATATGTTTTTCTCACGAATGACAAACTTCTTCTCTTTCTCATAGGTGTCGGAGCTGCTTGAGTCACCCTCGGTTATGTCGCTGTTATCACATAGTGTGCATCATCTGCACCAATGTCTTTATTCTCACTGAATCTGATGGAAGCTTCACATAGGAGTAGTCACGATCAACGTTCATTGGTGCAATAATGTCATCCATGACTACAGCAGCATTCGCGAAGTGTCGCACTTGAAATATCGTTACCGGATCGATTTGCGTTTCAGCATCAGTTGTATGTTGTGCCACAGCAGTAGTAGCAGTGATGGCACTAAAGGTGACATCCGTAATGTAAAGATTGACGGCATCACCCGTAGCGCTGGATGCTTCAAAACTAGTACCTGTACTTGTATGAACCAATGGTGAATCCTTCATCTGAAAAGATTACACATACAGTGACTTGAACATTTTACAAAATTCATCTTTTGCATAATAAAAATGAATCACAATGTGAGAAACTTTCTCTTGTATATATTATTTTTAGAATATAAGAGTGCCAGTGTCATATAGAATGTATAAAGTAATCAACCACAGGGAAAAGCATTTTCCCTATGGAGCCATGTTAATTCAACCAATGGGTCTTTCACTGATCTCTTAATGTTTTTAATGAATCTGTTTGGTCAGTTTGACTAATGCCACTGGTAACATAACCAAACGCATGTAACCAAAATTGTAGCATCCTAGCTCCAAAGTGCATTATATTATCTAATCAACATTGCACTGTTTTCAATGGGCCAGGGAGGTCAAAATTCTATAAGGGGTCCAAATTCCATAACAAAATATGGACCCATAGGTACACTTTCTATGGGGTTCCTTATTTTATATCTGACACTCGATTTAGATAACATAATGCATGAATATTGTTATTGGACCAAATGCAGATCTATGCTTGTGACATCTTTACCTTATAAATGCTGCATGCACACACACACACACACATACGTATATATATATATATATATATATATATATATATATATATATATATATATATATATATATATATATATATATATATATGTATGTATATATGTATGTATATATGTATGTATGTATATATGTAAATATATATATAATTATTAGGTATTATACTGAAAGCATCTGCTAGATAGTATGGTGCATGGACAAAAGCCCCTCCCGACAAAAGCCCCACAGACATAAGCTTGTTTCAATTCAATTATACTGTTCATGACTGTTGCTGTAGTACACAGAGACAAGATATTGTCATGATTATACTTCAGGCATGTGGTCAATTCCATTCCGGAATTGGAACTGACCCTCAATTCCAGTTCCGGAATTGGAATTGACTACAAAATTTTTTTTTTTATTGAATTTGTTTTTCCAAAATTTATTTTTTGGGAATTGGAATTGATTTTGTTGGAATTATTGACTTGATACTGTTAATATTTACCCTGATATTTACTTATATTACTTTTAAAATCATATTTGTCTTCTATTAGCATGTCACCCTGAATCTGGTAACAGCCAGGAAGTTGTCAACATTACAGCATAGACACTGTCTACTCTGGTATTGAAACATTGTGACCAAGAACAATATAATCAAGCATTTGCATCAAAAAGAAATATTAAGTTACTGTAACAGACAGTAAAACCAAAATCAGACCATTCAGGCCTCATTTTCTTTCTCAGTGTAGAAGGTTTATTTACAGAGATTGCCAATTAAGGGCACCTGCCTGCTCATTCCCTTTGTGTGAGAGAGGAAGCCTGCCCCACTTGAATGCAGCCCCTTGTTTATCCAAGCCTAATGTTCAGCCCACAAGTTTCCCATACTAAACATGTCACTGGTCACCTGTACAATGCTGTTACATGTGGCTGTAGGGTTTGCCCTTTGTAGTAATTAAAAATGTCCCCATGTAGAATACATGTTGGAGATTAGGATGTTGAAGACTCAAACTTTCCAGTAAATTTGATGAAATATCAATGATACCACAACTGATAGCGATATAAATCCGCCTCCTAGTATATTTGCTCCCCCCCCCCCGGACATCTGCCCCTTTTTTCCATGATAGTTGACAAGTGAAAATCAGTTTGCAGTTTTATCATTATTACTACAATAACATAACATTCAATGACAAGTCAAAGTCACTTTAGCCTAATGCAATGGCCTATCCCCTGGAGTGTGTATGAGATGATCTTGTCACCAGTTGTTTTCCAGGTATCATTGATAGTCAGATCAGTGGTGGAAGATGGGTTCTTGGGGTGATGCTTCCACAAACAGTGGTGGACAGTAACGAGTCAGAGATCAGCTGGTTTGGAGTGCCCCTGGTATTAGCTGCTTTAGTTTTCAGGTCCTCGCGGACCTTGGCAGCTTCTATCTGTGCCGTGTCACCATCATGATTGCAGGCAGTCTTGTTGATCACATTCTGGATCTGGAGATCAGATCAGTGACCACAGCACCCTTGCATGATCAGGATCGACGCTGGCTTCACTCCCAATGAAGAGTAATCTTGTTGGTCCCCCTTCTTGGTGTAGGAATGACACTCAAAACATGACCTCCTCAAATGCTAGTAGTAATTTCCATGGTGAAGTTATAAGTGAATTCTGACAACTCTGGCTTGTGCATCCAGTTTTAGGAAAGTTTTAGTTTAGGAAAATGGATTCACTCCAACTCTCCATGGTAAATGCAATTCAAAAGAAACCTTGTTGAGATGGCTTCTTTCAAATATCCTCAATTGTCCTAACATGTCCAGGTCCTAATATCACTGGCTTCTTCCACAATTGCAATAAAGATAATCCTTTGATTACAGGATCATCTCCAACTACATAAAGTAATTTACTTGGCTGATCTTGCACAAAGAACATTAATTGCAATTAGGGTAATATATATATTGAATTCATGTTCAGAAATAAAAAAATAAGTTAAAAAAACATTTCTTAAAATAACTTACAAATAATCCAGAAGCTATAGACAGGGGGCAATTGTCTAGATTTTTAATAAGGCAAGGGGCTAATGTCTGGGGGGCAAGTGACAAAGGGGCAAATGTCCGGAAGGGGGGCAAATGACCTGGACCCGATATAAACAGGGGAAACTGTTCAAAACTCAGATTAATGACCCAACTGTCCAGGGCTGTCCAAAATGTCTGGTTTTGTTAGCAAAAATCCAGGAGAGGTGTCGCAGCAGAATGTACATATGAAATGGCTGGATGCCATTTTAAAGTTTTTTATATGGCAAACCTGATATGTGTGTGTGTGTGTGTGTGTGTGTGTGTGTGTGTGTGTGTGTGTGTGTGTGTGTGTGTGTGTGTGTGTGTGTGTGTGTGTGTGTGTGTGTGTGTGTGTGTGTGTGCATTTAACGAACAATAATTTTTTAATCATATCTAATTAAATATGATTGTGCACACGTGACAAATAAAACTGTGTTAAAACGAATTGGATTTGAATTTTTCTTTAGCCTAGGATTTTAGCGTTTTGGAATTGATTTTTTGCAAGGCGGAATTAGAACTGATTTTTTGGAATGGACAAAACAGAATTGACCCCATGCCTGATATATTTCCTTCATATGTATAGCTTGTACTAATACTATTGTGGGTTGCCGACAGTTGCCCCCTCCACCCACGGTATTCATTACAGTGTTATCAGTCGACTTAGAATAAAATGTAATTAATACATCTCTATGAACTTCCGGTTATTACATGTGGGGTTTAATCTGATCAATAAAGAAAATTAATTTTATATAATTTTGCCTTATTGTCAAGTCACAAGAATTCAGACAGAAATTGTAAAGTGTCATTATAGAAAGCAGACATGTAATCTGACAGTGTTCAACTGGGTAGATGACGATGCCTTAGTAAGTTTCCTTTCCAGCTAGCTAGACATTGCATGGGTGAAATGCATTTTACTTAAATATTTAAATACTTTTAAACAGTTTTTGTAACTGCATTTGCACTTAATCACAATGAAAGTATTTGTACATTTTAAATTTTTCCATAAAGAATATGAAATGTAAACAGCAACAGTAGGCTTCTGTTGCACTATAGTCTATACTGTCTTTTGGTCGTGTTTCTCCCATGCATCTAACCCCCCCCCCAGGCTTAGCCTTACGCTTGCTGCTTGCTCTCTAGGCATTTAGAACACATGAGTATGAGACTTATTATGACTGTCAATAAATAATATCAAATTATTTTCTTGAATAATTTTGCCTAGTACATACGCCATGGCCCATGTTATAAGGTTGCAGTATATACTGTAGCACTTACTGAGTTATTGTTATTGTTCTGAGTACGGCCACGTGTTGACGGTACGTATCAGTCGTATGATCACGTCGAATATAAATCGGCGGATTGGAAAACACTCGTAATTATATCAAACTATTAAAACTTACTCGCACTTTATTGTATTCATACATTTCGATTTACTGTGGGTCATATATATGCTGACGTTGAAGCACAGCTGTGCTTATTGGGGTGGAACTATATTGTAATCGTAGTGATAAGTCACAATGGTAACGGTAATCCAATTTACTAACCTGGTTTCGGCTCGTCGCTTCCTACGCATCGCTCTGCCCCCTGATATCTGACGTTTCCTTGTCGCAGAATAGTCTGTAGATGCATGGTCATATGCGAAAAAAAAGATCTAAGATGGAACGGTATCTTTGACTAAGAATGACATCTTGATGCTCACCGTCTGTCCATGCTCATCACATAGTCTTTTGTCTTGTTATCTGCATCGGACAAGTGCTCACTCGCAGAGCCTGCGGCTGGCGGACACGGCAATTTCCGCATTTGCAACCACATTTTCCGCTGCAAATTCTTCCTGGGAAGTCGATCAAAAGTTTTTTCCTTGCATTTGTAGTACTAGTTGATATATCCAGGAGCCATCCAGTGCACACCAGTTTTCTTTTTATTAGATTTTCCATGCGTTTCGGCCGTTTTTCCGAGAGGTTTTTACTGTGTGAACGCGGTGCCAGGAGCTCGTACTCAAACCACTCTGCCGCTGAGCCCCCCGCAAAGCAATATGGCGCCGCCCAGCGAAGATAATGGCAAAGTTAAAAAGGATATTACAAGATTACCGTGGCGTTGCGCCCATCATATAAGGGTGATATATACTGTAAATGGTATGTTATTATGTTTGGGCTATGGTTGTTCAAGTGCTTCACCCCCCCTTTAATACTAGTGATAGTTGTTCCATTTAACAGGCCTATGAATCACAATTTTGCGATCGGAGTCGGCCCTGGTTAACATTTCTAATTAAATAAATTAGTTGTGATCCCAGAATTGCGACTTCTTTCCCTGCAGCCGCACCTAGCCTTAACAATATCATGTTCTACCTTTCGAATTGTTTTTCTTTTTTTTATGTCTCCATTATCACTGAGCGTATAATATGTATTTTCTCTTCGTGATTGTCATTTGTTTATTATCTTTGCCTAGATTATTTAAGGATAAATGCTATTCTCTCTCGAAGAAACCTATACCTGTAAACTCTGAGATATTCATCAACAATAGTATACGAATTAGCTTTTAGAAAACTCCACCTTTACATCTTTCTTGCCTTGGTCCATGTACACACAGAAAACTGTATCCAACATCCGGTTGTAACCCATCATTTAGGCTCCTTGTCATCTTCCGTCTTGCAGGTGATGTCTCAATAAATCCTGGTCCAAAAACATTTCAAAACATGCGCTTTGCCACTACAAATCTTAGATCTGTCCGTCATAAATCTGCTGCCCTTTCTGATCTGATGTTATCTAAACATATAGATATTTTTGCTTTGACAGAGACATGTCTTGCTGATATTTGTTCATGTGGTTTTTGCCTAAACCATCACCTCCCCCTTCAGGTAGGGGTGGTGGAGTCACATTTCTTGTACGTGAAACATATAAAGTAGAAATTATTCTTTAAAACCTCAATACTAAAGCGGTAATATGCATATAATATTATGTTATAAAACATTCATCCATATCTGCTAATTTTATATGCATCTACCGTTCCCCTGCAAGCAATAAATACATTTTTTAAATGAATTTCCGGATTTCCTTAAAACCACCTTACAATTCCAAAAAAGACCTTTACATGTTTGGAGATTTCAATATCCACCTTGATTTACCAAGTCTAAATACTAGATCATTCATGGATGTCCTTCAAACATATGCATTACATCAACACGTTCAATTTCCTACTCATGTTCATGGTCATTGGTTTGACTTGTTTATTACTAGATCAACTTTCATTAACATCAAAGCAATATTTCCTACTGATGGTTTATCAGATCACCATTGTGTCATTATTGATTTGTCGTTGCAAGTTGGGTCAAGACCTAGACATTTCTTCTTCTTCACATTTCGAACAATAAATAAAATTAACATAAAAACCCTTTATGGTGATCTTGCAAATTCCGATCTTTTGATCCAACCTAAATCTACATTATGCGAGCTTGTTAATCAGTACCATGAAACATTAAGTAAACTCCTGGATAAACATGCCCCTAAACAAACCAAAAGTGTACAAGTTCGCCCTCCATCACCATGGATGTCTCTAGAAATAGTTGTAGCAAAACGTCGTCGTCGATATCTTGAAAGAATTTGGCGACGAACTCGTTCTCTACTTGATCGATCCCGTTATACTAAACAGCTACATATATATGCAATCACATGATGCTAAAAGCAAAGTCTGATTACTATACACATTTTATCTAAACAAATTCTGAAAACCCTCGCCAGATGTGGAAATCCGTAAACACAATTCTACGTCGGCAGAAATTAAAAGCACTGTCTGAACATTCTTCACTGGATACGTTGTGTAGTTCTTTTTCAAAATACTTCTCAGATAAGATTGCTTGCATTCGATCGAATGTTGTCATTAATGACTATGATTTTCCTGAACCACCACTTTCTGAAAATACGCTACAGTGTTTCACACCTGCAACTACTAATGAAGTTCTCATTATCATTATGCAACTACTAATGAAGTTCTCATTATCATTAAAACATCTCCTAACAAATCGTCTGATCTTGACCTATTTCGAACACTTCTACTAAAAAGCTGTATCAATCAACTCGTCTTTCCCATTACTACTATCATAAACCTTTCAATGCAGGGCGGAGTTGTTCCACGGGATTTCAAACAAGCTCTTGTAAATCCTGTTATTAAAAACAAACCCTGTGTAAAAATTACATAAAGAATTATCGTCATATCTCCAATCGCAGTTTTCTGTCAGAAGTATTGGAAAAAGTTGTTGCTAATCGCTTTCATGAATACATTTATAAACGTCACTTATCAAATGATCTAGAGTCTGCATATAAATTATTCCACTTTAAAAAACGGTTCTTCTCAAGAGACACAATGATATAGTTGACAACATGGACAATAGCAAAGTCACAGCACTCACTTTACTAGGTATCTCAGCTGCTTTCGATACGATTGATCATTTAATCATTTTACAACGCCTTCATAGACATTTTGGCATTTCTGGCACAGTGCTTCGGCAGCTCAAATCTTATTGTTCACACAGACACCAAAACATTAACATATATGGCACACTATCTTGCCCACAACACCTTCCATTCGGAGTGCTGCAAGGATCCGTCCTTGGCCCTGTTCTGCTTAGCTTATATACTACATCTCTTAGCCAAGTCATTACTAATCATAATCTCAGTCATCACCTGTATGCTGATGACACACAGGTTTACATATCACTTTCACAATAAAATGCACAAGAATCTGGTCTCTCTGGGTCAGACACCACAGTGTATCCCAAGGCCTCCGGCTGCGACTGTTCAATGCGTTCATAGTCCCAGTGCTCACATACAACATGAACGCGTGAGAACTAACACCAACGGAATGGGTCAGGTTTTCCACCTTCGTCAGCTAAGATATGTCATCGGCATGAGATACCCTCAGCGAATCTCGAACAACGCCTTCTACCAAAAAATGTGCGTGCAACCCACTGAGCTTGCCTGCCATCAAAGCTTCGATGGAGTCTGTTTGGACATGGGCTTCGCATGCCACGTGTATATATATAATTATATATATATATATATATATATATGTGTGTATATATATATATATATATACACACACACACATATATATATATATATAATTATATATATACATACATATATATATATATATACATATATATATATATATATATATATATATATATATATATATATATATATATATAGGCCCTATAAACGATAAAGGTTAATTCAGTGTAACATCAACAGTTATGAAATCAGATTTTAATACATTTATAAACTGAACTTCGTTCGTATTGACGAGGTACTTGTTGGAGATACGTCGTAACTAACAATTTCCACGCAAAACGTTAATAACGTACCTGCTTCGTAGAAATTCTTTGGACATTTTTGAAAACCATCATTTTGATACCTTCTTGGCATGGCGGGACGTAATTACTTCCGTTGTAGTAGTACACCTCTTCTGGGTTTTCCGGTAACATCTTCCGCAGTATAAAGGGCCTCGTACGTATCGTTTGGCCTAAACCAAAAATCGTTTTGGATGGCCATCATACGGTGCATAATTAATGACCTTCAACGAATGTTATAACTCTAGTAGCGAAAACAATTGTTGTAGAATAACAAAACAAAAATCTTTCATGAAAGCTACATTTTGTCATAATCATTAGGTATAGTTTGGAAACATGGGAGTATTTAGCCACAAACCATTGTTTTCGAACAACACTCTCATGTCAATCGTTCTAACAAGTATCACAATGGAAAACAGTTCGGATGTGGAATAACTTCAGGTTCACTATTCCTTCGGATAATATTTCTAATATAATAATAATATTTCTATTAATTTAAAACTGTTTTTTTTTTGGTCATCCATCTTACGGAACAAACTGGACAAAAGTCGCATAGCTCATTTGTTTTTCTTGATCACCTTCGGTCTATGTGCCCTTTTAAAGTTATATATCAGATAGCGACTTGCTGCACATAGATGGATACTTGTGGGCATTCACTTTCGATGAATTAGTTCAACGCAAATTCACACAACTGTCTCATATCTTAGACAGGGCATCGATAATTATTGATTTTACTGAAAACGTTTGAAAAGTGGACGCTGGTGTCTTCATGGACAGTTTGAGGAAAATCGCATAACAAAACGCGTCCCATGCTACGCACAGAAAGTTATTAAATATGAAGGAATCAATGAAGGCAGATTATCGCGGCCTCAAATATAGGTAAAATTCGTCACATATTTCAGGTCACCAAGCAGCGACACAATAAAAAATTGTGTATGTATTATAATTATCAGGTGAAAAAAATATTTTTATAATGACTAGTTTCATCTTTGTCTGATAAGTTACCCCCGTGGGCTTGGTGATTTAACAGCATGCTGTTTCTCGAAAGCAGCACATTGTATTCATATTAATGTTAGAATATATTTTAGTTGGGGTACTTGTCTGCTAAATAATTATGTAATGTAAACTTCGCTTATATTCTTCATTTAACTAATGCTTACCTGCAAACTGCACGCACATAATTGCTTCGACAATTGCTGCAAACTGCGGGTTATCTTCATCAACTTCCTAAATTGACACGTCACATTCGTTAATTGATAATTGAAACGTCACAAAATCCAGACCTCATCTGATACTTTCTTACGTTAATTGAGATGCATTCTAGAGGAAGTGTGTGTGTGAGCGCGCGTGCGTGTGTGTGCAGTAGCTTAGCTCTTCATGCAGAGGAAGAACAAAAAAGCTTACTTCGAAGAGAACAAACGATGGTAAAAAGTTTGGCCCTTTGGTATTCTTTTGGGGATTTTTGGGATCGTCCACACGAACATGAAATAGAAGCATCTGTAACAAAAGGTAATAATATTAATAAGCCATTTAGTCGAAAACATTGTAATAAGTGAATCGCAGTTAAGCATATGACGACCTTGATCCACATTGCCATGGTCATCACAGATAGACAGACGCGGTTCCATGTTTACATCAAATCACATTTATTTTGACACGCGCCCTCCATGACCGGACGCCGGCGTACCTGGCTGCGCGGCTCACACCATATGTGCCGCGCCGGGCCTTTCGTTCCACCGACGGCGCGCTACAAACTGTCCCCCCCCCCCAACCTTGGACGGTACGGCCGCCGTTCTTTCTCGCGTGCTGGGCTTACCAGTAGTACGTTTGATGATCTGAATGAGCAAGGATGGGGACCATGTTTCGATGGCTACTAAAATATATTTTGGGGAAAACCCGTCCATTGTGAGAGTGTAGGGAAAGATATGTAATATCGCTCACAGTACATCGGCGCCCCATATCGGCTATAGGGGTAAGACCACAGTTGACCTTCCTGTTTACGAATGTAGGGCGTATTAAATTGCGATATGTGAATTTAAAGAATTCATATGATGTGACATAAGTGCAATTGAGCAGGCATATTCACAGGTTTGTTTGTAGAAGCTATTGGCTGTGAAATGGTGCATTTTTTTGAGAGTTTAAAAGGCGGAGGGATTTATGGGAATTTTTCTGCTATGGGCCACGTGGGCGCATGAATACAAGGCTATTTTTGTCAAAATTGATGGGCATCGCACGTCGGGGCGTTTTAAAAGAGCTGGAGGTATGTGATTATGATAAAACTTGGTCAGCATGTCAATGAGATGATGGCAGATGCTGTGAAAAAGTTTCAGAATTTTTAGTGGTCACGTTTTCTTATAATCTAACAAAACGTTAACATGGCCACCAATGCAATTTTCAACTGTGGTCTGACTCCAAATAGACGGAAGTCGGGGTCACAAACACGGTTATAAAATGTTGATATGCTTATGTTTTGGTCATTGTTATTAGCTTAATTGTGGATATTACACGTAATTTGGATGAAATTATTAGTTTGTTATAACAAATTTCTTATAATTTGCAATTATGATAATATAATTAGGGCTCATATTTTGGAAAATAAATAAATAAATAAAAACGGTTGCTAACCTGTTCCATGTTGTGTGTGTTTGACTTAGACAATTGTCGGTGTCAGACTGGATAATATTATATTATTATATGTATGTTATAGATTCCATCTAGTGAACAAGATCATTACTGGTTAAACGCCGCTACTATTTAAACTGTTTAACAGTCTCCCTTAGGAGGTGTCTTATAACCGATCTACTAAATATAAAACATGTCAAATAAATGTACATTTTAGTTTTGTACTATAACGTTTGATGTGCACGAGCTGATATATTGCGCAAGTTGATGTTTAATATGATATTTCATTGCTAATAAATACAATTTTTTTATTTTTCATATGCTAAAATAGCATTATAGAACTTGTGGTAAGCTAAAAGTGTACAATAAGCAATTTTTAATATCAACAATAACTGTTGCCTTTCCAAAATGTCTGCTCACCACATATCAATACCAATTTCATGTTGTGTGCAGTACTTTGCAACCCTAACCGTAGCTAACCCCATCTTTAGCTAACCACATGCCTGGCTAACCCCATCTCTAGCTAACCCCATCCCTAGCTAACCATAACTCTGAAGTGGTTAACATAAGATATAATCATTCCCATAGACACAGGTTGATAGGAAAAGTGAACAGTTTGCTTGGAAAAGGCAGACAGCAGTAGCAATCACGAACATCATGATACAGATCGGATGCCAAAATGGAAAGTTTGCGAAAATTAGGGGGTATGACATAAGTATGTGACGGAACAGGTAACCATTTTGGACTAGAGCGATCATTGGTGATATTTGTCTTGTGGCCCAGTGCGTTAGCAACATTGTGTAACAAATTTGGACAGAATAGTTGTATTTTGGTTGTGTCACACCCACTGGAAGCACTGCGTAGATCAGCATTTTCAAATCTGGCTGCGACTGGCATCTGGTCATGTGATACCCTTTTATGGTGGCGTATTGAAATCAAGCCGTTCGCCTTGTATCTTATCAACTAGAAGTATGAAAGCAGTCACATAAACAATAAAATTGGACAAACCTGAATCATTGGAATTTACCCTAAATCCTGTTAAATGTGAAAAATGTCCAATTTTCTTACAAAATTATGCCACGTTTGGTTTAAAATCAAGCAATTATATGAATAATAATTTAAAAATAAACTCATTAGTATATTCAAAGGGACAGTAAGCAGGCTTCATTGGTTCGCAGTGCTATGTAAATCTAGTGTACATGATCTATGATTTATCAAGTGTCAAAATCGACCTATAATTAAATTATGTGACTGGATTTCAGCTAATAATACGGACAAAGCATTGTTTAGACTTGGCTGTCAAACAAATAATAATGACTTGACAAGTAGGAGTGTTCCATAATGTGTCTACATATACACTGTGCCGCAACTTGATATAAAATTTGACACTTTCTGAAACAAACAAATTCCCTATTTGGGGTAAGACCACAGTTGACCTTCCTGTTTATTGTTTCACACGAATGTAGGGCGTATTAAATTACGATATGTGAATTTAAAGAATTCATATGATGTGACATAAGTGCAATTGAGCAGGCATATTCACAGGTTTGTTTGTAGAAGCTATTGGCTGTGAAATGGTGCATTTTTTTGAGAGTTTAAAAGGCGGAGTGATTTATGGGAATTTTTCTGCTATGGGCCACGTGGGCGCATGAATACAAGGCTATTTTTGTCAAAATTGATGGGCATCGCACGTCGGGGCGTTTTAAAAGAGCTGGAGGTATGTGATTATGATAAAACTTGGTCAGCATGTCAATGAGATGATGGCAGATGCTGTGAAAAAGTTTCAGAATATTTAGTGGTCACGTTTTCTTATAATCTAACAAAACGTTAACATGGCCACCAATGCAATTTTCAACTGTGGTCTGACTCCTATAGTACTACACGAGCGACTTGAGCACTCCCTAGTGACGAGAGGACTGGTCAAGGAGTGGTTTAAGAGGGGTCAGAGGTCATCCGAGGTAAGAGAGCAGCGGCGGCGGCGGCGGCGGCGGCGGCGGCGGCGGCGGCGGCGGCGGCGGCGAACATCATTCATTAACAGGGATCAAAGGGCCTAACGAGAAACGAACAAAACCAGGTATTGTACGAGTGCACACGTATTTTTTTGAACAACACAAGCATGATACAACAAGGGTAGCGTGTAATACCACTATGACTACAACTATGACGAGTACGATGATGACGTGACTTGCGAGTGTTGACCACTACGCCAGAGGTCGTGACCTTAGGGGTGTCTCCACCTCGCCAGAGGCTCAATGGTGATGATGAGGTGACTTGCGGGTGTTTACCACCACTCCAGAAGTCGTGAGCTTAGGGGTGTGTCCACCTCGCGAGAGGCTCAATCGATATACGATATACGATAGTACAGTCTACCCTGTCTCAGCCGTTTAAGCCAATCAAATACGCGGCAATTGTTAGCCACTAAATCGGTGCCGAATATGTTGACAAAAGTTCTCATCGGAAAGCCGTTACAACGAAACAATAAATAAGCTACACAATATTGTCCACACACGTTAGACAGAGGACTCTGATATCTCTTGCTATTGAGTCCACTCGGAACAATTTTCGTTCATGAAGGCCCGGAAAGCCGCGTGTCGTGGCGGCAGACCGTACGAGCAGAAGTAATCGCCGCATCCATCGGCATCCAGGTACAGCGCTATCCAATGTTCACCCGGTTCGTCGCCGTCGCAAGTGTTGTACACGAAGGCGACCGGCAACGCGTCTATCGACCTAGTGCGCGGGTCCGTCGCTAGTAATCTGGCGGTCTGCAGAGTGGCCATCTCAGTAGCCGTAGATGATGTTGCGGCTCTTGTCTATTTCCAGAAGGGACTCGAACTCGGCATAGGCGATGACGTTCACAGTGGTCGGCAACGCGTCACGGAAATGCATCTCGAAGCGCAGGTTGCCCTTTTGTACCAGATGGAAGCGTGCCGGAAGTCGCTGCGAGACAGTCCGTTCCATTCGTCCTGCCACACTTTACCAGGTTCATGAAGCTCCTGATGAAGAGGTTGTCGAAATTCGGTTGGAAAGGTTTGGAGGGTATATTCTGTCCTGGCTGTCCAGTATAAGTGAGCATACTCCAATGACCCTTCCTACTTCTTACACATTCCTTTAATGGAGACTGATGCGTGTCTAACAGCCACTTGAGTAGTCTTGCATCACGAAATTTAATATAAGTGAGCACACTCCAATAACCCTCCCTACTTCTTATAGGACGATTCATTCTGACTATGATGTTAAAATGTTCACGAACTATATTATATACGGCTTTATGCAGCGCTCGCTGAGTACGCACCGAACTCGTTTTTTTTCTCTCTCCAAATTACGGATGTCTTGTTGTTTCCGACAACGGTTTTCTGACAGTTCTGTGACACGTTTATCGCATTGCTTTCAATTATGATGGATGTGTCATTGTTCTGTACGGTCACTTACGTCGGCATTTTGCATTCTTTTCTAGACATAATGACGAATGTGTCTGTTCCGTTGTTTTGTCGAATACTATATAAGAGACCCAAAAATATTCATTTATTTACAACTCCTTCTATTGTGTTTCTGCTGCTGCTGCGAACATGTCGGTCTTAAGACACACAATTTTAAGCTAGCCTTTAATATGTAATCTTTATATGTCACATTCTATTACCGCAATAAATTTAGCTGTTCATAGTTAATAACTAATATTTATTGTCTAGTTATTTTTAATTAATTAATTTTATTAATTATTTATTTAACAACCAATGGTACTTTATATGTTATACTTATATGTGTGGCTTAGTTTGCCTAGTTAAACTTTGCTTAGCCAAGTTTTATAAATATGTAATGAATTATTATTTATAGTTTAGCCTTTTAGTTTTGTAAACACTACTGAACAGTTTTACTTTGGATTTTAATGCATACATAGTTATTATTATATCTTTAAAATTGAATCAGGGTGTTTACAAGAAAAATTCAATAAATTAAAATACATCACATTAGCCAATATAATTATTTAAATACAGGCATCATAATTATCTATGTATATAATAATGTATATACATTATATATATATATATATATATATTCTAATGCTTATTTTTATTGTTACCTTATGTGCTCTTATGTATATACATATAATATGAATTGTGTATATACATAATTATAATATGAAGTGTCAAAATGTGTGTGTGTGTGTGTGTGTGTGTGTGTGTGTGTGTGTGTGTGTGTGTGTGTGTGTGTGTGTGTGTGTGTGTGTGTGTGTGTGTGTGTGTGTGTGTGTACATAAAAAAAACTTGATTAAGTAGAACAGTTTTCAGATCTGGAATCACGTTGCGTTCTTAGCCCTATTGGAAAAAAATTCCAGAGGGTGCAACCTGCACATGAGAAAGCTCGTCGGCCAAGCCGTTCCACGTTTACCCTAGGAACGACAATGAGAGACTAGTCAGCCGAATGAAGACTGCGTCAAGCAACATAGGGAGATATACGGGTAGCAAGGTAGCGTAGAGTGTTTGTTTGCATGGCGCCGTGCATCAAGGTCAACAGTTTAAACTGAATTCGGTGCGCCACAGGTAGTCGGTGCAGCTCTCGTAGTGCCGCCGTCATGCTGTGTTGGTCACGTCGACGCAGGCAGAGGACGGTTCCGGTAATGCGGTACAGTGCCGCGTTTCCGACGTCGAGTCGCGACGAGACAAGCGATTGTACAAGCGTCTTGCAAGCTCTGAGCGACAGAGGTGATCATATTCGCGCTATGCCACGTAGTTGGGCGTAGGCAGTCCGGCAAGTACGGCTAACGTGTGCGGCCATCGACATCGTGGAGTCGAGCTGTACGCCAAGGTCACGTATGTTGGCTGACGTTACATCCGCAGATGTCGATGGCAAGAGGAGGTGGCTGTGGAACACGGTTGTCCGATGCTGAGAACAGTATCGCCTCTGTCTTCGTCTCGTTTATAAGTAGGTAGCGCGATGCCAGGATATCCGGTCGGCGGCGGACGCAGAATCATTACGCGGAAAGTCAACATACAGCTGGGTATCGTCTTCGTAGACGTGGTAGCGAATTACGTGCTTTGAGAAGACCTCTACAAGACCTGCACAGTAGACATAAAAGAGGAGATGACCCAAACACTGCCCCGTGGAACTCAATGTCGCAGTTGGGTGTTGCAAGAAAGATGACCGCCAACACTGACGCACTGTGTTCGGTCGGTGAGATAGGACGCAAGCCAGCAAAGTGCGTCGCCTCGCACGCAGATTCGGTCTAATTCTGCGAGGTCTTGGTCGATCGTATCGAACGCAGCGCTGAGGTACCAGAACTACATGTTTACGAGAATCCAGTGAACGCAATATATCGTCCTGGATACATGCAGTCGCTGTCTCAACGCTGTATGACGGAACTCCGACGCCATTTTGTTGAAGATGGAAACGCAGTTAGGCAGAGACAAGCGTTCGAGTAAGTTGGATGCGTACGGGAGGTTCGAGATACGTCGGTAGCTGGGGCGTAGTCGTCAACGGGAATACGTTTCAGAAGAGATGACAGCGTGCTTTAGGCGTGCCGGAACAGTGGAAGACTCGTAAGGGAGGTTGATGACGTTCCTGGGGATCGGCGCTAAAATGGAGGTATTTGCCACCAGAAAAAAAGGATGGGCAACGTATCAATATTGGACTTTGTTTTACCATTTTCGATCAATGCCGTTACTTCTTCGAGCGAAGCCTGTTTTTAAATCAAGCAGAGTCAAAGAAACAATACATGGCTGCGCGTTATCGACATAAGCTGACGGACGCTGGATTTGGCTGCGGATCCAGTTGATCTTGTCGGCGAATTGATAAGCGAAACGGCCAGCAACAGCGTCAGGGCCACTAATATCGTTAGAAAGAAGGTTCAAGCATTTACGACCGAGAAGGTGATTTGCAATACGAAACATTGCTCGCTTGTGGTCCGAGGCTGACTCGATCTCTTTACTGTAAAACGCAGCTTTCGTAGAAGGCAGCGTCTGGCAGTATCGATCAAGCTGTTTAGTATAAGATATACGATGGTTGTCGGTTCTGCTGCACCGCGTTCACACAGACAGATCTGACGTTTCAACTCGCTTGAGTTTCTGACACCACCATCGAGTGCGTGGTCGTTCGGTGACATTACGATGCAAAAGTGGCGCGTGACGATCGACCAGACAGGAAAACTCAGTGTAGTACTGATAGTACCGGCCGTCTACGTCACAGACGGGTTGGGTGATGAAATCACACTCACAGAGATATTTCGTGATGTTGGAGTTGACAGGGTTTTTGTTAAGAGCCGGGACGCGGGTAATTTACCCGGCTACGGCCGTCCATGCACCCGGCTATCGTAGAGGAAGGCCGATTCTTATTATCCCTCACGTCGGCTAATGACCGATCCGCTTTTGCGTTAAACATTGCAGCGTCGACGTCCCAGACAGGTCAGCGATCGTTGATGATCATGACATGTGGCAGCAAAACAGCGCCGGTCAATGAATGTCATTTTGTGTTAATAAACGGCCGTTTTAAATCATTCGCATAGATATTTTACCCGTCGCCAAAGCATATTTACTTCCCACAATTCGTAGCGGTACTTGTGATTTGTTAGTAGTTAGTAGACAGTCCGCCAAGTGCCTAGCGGACAGATCGGCAACCACGTCACGCATAGCGGACACACCGGCAACTATGCCGTAGCGGCGCTAGTTCAGCAAAATAAGATGTCTAAGAGACAGTCGTCCATAGCGCATTTCTAAAAAAGCAAACCTATAAGAAAAGGCAACGTTTGTTAAAGCATATCCAAAAATTTTAAAGTCACTGAACTTGGCCAACATTATCATTAAATAGCGTCTGAATATTACATTATTGCCATAGTTTTATGGAACTGGTTAGCGTACGCTGCTGGCACATGGCGAACCCCTACTAGTGACCTGGACCTACCATGAAATGGCAAAAGGGATCAAATGACGATGAGGTGTTTTTGAGATATCGGACAAAACATAATATTGCTTTGAGCGAGCGAGCAGCGAGATTCCTCAAATTGCAGAAGAACAGGTTGCGCTCCAAACTGAAGAACGATCTTCTGACTAGCCTGCTTCACATTTCGGTGAATGGTCCTGAAATGTCTTCGCCAACATTCAGGCCATTCATGCAACATGTTGTGCAAGCATGACTAGCAGAGAAGAAGAGGAAGCTTCCGAAAGAAAGCCAGTCACCCAATCAGCCACTGATACTTGGGGAACGTGTGAGCCAGGGGCACATGAAACCATGACTGAACCTACATCGGAGCCAACCCTGCACAACTATTTGACAGCGCTCAATTTGCCATCAGAGGACTCAAATTCAAGTGAAGTGTTGTGATGCTGAGAGAGGACACAGGTGACTAATGTTCAAGTAAAGAGGAAATGTGATGTTGATAGTGGACACAATTGACTCAGATTCAAGTGAAGATGAAGTGTTGTGATGTTGAGAGAGGACACCGATGACTAATATTCAAGTGAAGAGGAAGTGTTGCGGTGTTCAGAGAGGACACTGTTGACTCAGACACGAGTGAAGAGGAAATGTTGCGATGTTGAGATTGGACACTGTGTTGACTCAGACACGAGTGAAGAGGAAGTGTTGCAATGTTTTTTAGCAATTGTTGAAACATGATTGTGTAAACCAGACCTGTAATACAATGGAACCCTGAATAGAGCTAATAATTTTTTTTTAATTAATTATTACTTATCAATGGTTTAGCCAATTGTCACATCAATTAATTACAATAATGTGTTTACGTAATTCGATGTAACTATGATACGTAGTGACTCGGCTATAGGCTGAGCATGATAGGTGGTCCTGCTTGGGGTTCATGGTCCCTGCTATAGCCACACTTAACAAAAACCCTGGAGTTGTCTATCGCAGCATATCGACGGTACATTATCTTCTTACGTAGCGGACATGGATTTGTTGTGACGAGGTCACAAAGAACGACAAACTGATCGGTGACAAGATCGTCGACGGATACCCGTGTTACAGGGAAGGAGACGAGGCGCTGATGACGAGATCAAGCACATTACTCCGGTTGCGCATCGCGTTGGTGACGTTCTGTCTCATGCTGGCGTCTGACAGAATGTCGTGAAGAGCTCGTGTGTGCGCATCGCTGTTGCCACCGTATCGCACGTTGAAATCCCCGAAGATGATGATACCGGATTTCGTACCGACGCGTTCAACGAGATCTCGAAATTCGGTGAGGAATATGGCGAATGTCTGTGAGTTGGGACTGGACGACGGCGGTCGGTAGATGACGAAGAGGCGTAGTGTAGAGGAGACTCTGTGGCAGCATAGTTGTAGATAGAGACACTCAAAATATAAAGCAGGCCAAAGCTGGGAGATGCACATTATGTCCAGGTCATGGTCGGCAACGTAGTCGACAAGGAAGTTAGCCCTGCCACAAACTGACCTCGTATTCAGCAAACACAACTTGGCAGGCCGTACATTGGTGTTCAGTTGTATGTTCAACAGGTTAGCGGTGTTGACGCCCGTTTGTTTGACCGGTGTGCGTTTAAAGTTTGTGGACACCTCCACGACAGCCGCGGTGGATGGGACGAAGGAGTGCCACCCCTGCATTGCATGAGGCTCCTGCATTACATGCGGCTCTCCTAGTAGCATTGTTCAACCGAGTGCACCTGTCAAATCGCAGATAACGCAGGAACTGCTGTCATGCCTGAGGTGCAACGTCACGCTTGATCACCAGCAGTGTTCTTGTTGTTGTTACATACAGGTGCAATCCACTGAACATGTAAACTCGGGATACAAATCAGTAAAATACTAAAAGGCATAAAACACTAGGTCAAACTGCGCAGTCCATGATAGTCCGGACACTTTAATGGAACTGCAAAACGGCACTACGATATCCTCGTTAAAAACTGCTAAAATTACATAGTACGCACATAGCTTGTTTTGGTGCAACCACATGCAGGTGCAATCAACAATGAAACTTATTATTGCATAATCGTTATCGTATCGTAAAAGTGTGGAGACCGGAGCTAGTTGTATACAGGGGCACGTTGTAACAGAGTCGTGTTGCGAGAACATAGCCGACCTATGGAGTCGCCATCGGCAGTAATTGGTCGGGAGTCTTCCAGCGGACATATTGTCCAAACATCGGTAGTTAGGTAGACGAAAAACGACGTTTTAACCACCTAAAACCATTTTGCTATGACCACATATCATCTCACGGAGCAAGTTTTGATGTTTCGTGACAGAAGCTTGAAACACATATATTATATAGTATAAGGGGTTATGCCAAGTAGAGGTTAAAATGAAATTCAGAATGTGCTATCGACCACTCCATTCAACTGCAAAAACTGTGTTTGGGGCAAGTTGTTACAATTGTACTGGGACAAGTTGTTACAACTGTAACAACGTTCGGGCGGCTCGCACCAATGACTCAGCTAGTGAGGTATGTGCTGACAATGACTAACATAGCTGAATTGATTTAACAACGAGGTGTGAACGCTTTGTTTCACATGTGAAACATATTGTACTTGTTTATAACCAGTAATGTACATGTTAGCAGCGTGAATAGCGGTCTCCCCTAATGTTGAAACCCTTGTGATATGTGGAGTTTAGCTGACGACAATGTGATGTAAAAACGCGCATACGTGTTACCCAAAATAGTGTATTTTTAAACGCTAGATAGAAAATTTTGCCAGATAACAAACGACATTGTGTGCATATATTGCAACGGTTTAATATTTCCATTAATAGTGCGCATCAGAAACTGTGGCGATACAGGTTATTAACCTGTATTCTGTTCGGCGGTTACGATTATGCATCGTGGCATACGTAATATTTAGTGCCCTGCACGGGCCTATAATTTTAGCCCAAGCAAGGCCCGCAATTAGCAGTTAGCAATTACAGGGGTGAGATTTAGCAAGTTATGGAAGGTTGCCAGTCGGGCTACCAACATTGCAAAGTGAAGTAGCCCGACAGCTTCTTAGGTAGCCCACTTGCTAATCAATACTTTGATGATAGAAAGTAAATACTTTGATGATAGAATGAATGTATGAACGACATCAACGACAAATAAAAAAAGCAGTTTTTAAACATTTATTTTCAAGGCAAGATCAATACAATGTGATACATAATACTGAATAAAATACAGTATACAATTGTACACGTGACAGGTTGTTTTGCTTTCATAACATGGTGCACCAACAATCTGCGTGAAAAGTCTCCAAGCGTCACCGGACATCAGGTCCTGTGAACTGAACAAGCGTCACAGGACATAAGGTCCTGTGAACTTAAGTTTTGCTGATTTTTTACAGGACCTGATTTTACTCTAGCTTAAGAGAAACTTTAACCAGTTTCCCGATTAATTCACCAGAAGCGCTCCGCGCACCATGTAGGCCCTAGGGCTAGATATATCTAACTATAATCGAGATAGCTTATGTTTGTATGTATGTTTATATATGATTATGTTCATGTTTTTCTCCTAAACGGCTTGCACCTCGGGCGCCAAATTTATAGGGATTGATCTACCACCCCACGAATGAAACGTAACGCCTTTATTTTTTCGAAATACCCCATATATCAAGGGTTCTTAGTGGTTTATGGTAAATCAAATGTTCGCTGCGTAAAACGTTAACTTCCAACAATCGCAGAAACCACGCGCGCCGCTGCGAATATTCGGTACGTAAACCGTTTAAGAGTACGTAACACCATATGGGCGGTTTATATTAATTATATTAGAAATCACGCACCCACCCGATACACAAGACAGTAGAAAGCAGATATTCTACTATTCTACAACCAACACAAGTATCCATGCCCATGGCATGGCCATGGCATGGGTCTAAATTCACGCGACCTTCGTTTGAACATGCAACGAGAATTGAATCACGTGCGTGACGCGGTTGTTTCTGATAATACGTTAATTCGAGCGTATTGATGGCATATTGTCCTGAGACATTTGGTAAACATTGCTATCATGACTGTCACGTATGAACTACCACGTTATCCCGTCCTGGGGACGGGCATTTTTGCTAGTATATATAAAAGTGGCGCCACGCGGCACCAAGACTATAAACATGACCGGTTATTATTTCTGTGTATAATGACCGTTCAGTTACATTTTGAGCGTCAATGTGGTTGATAAAAAATACAATGAATGCTCCCTATTGATATCGCTTCGGCTACGGTTTGGCAACGTTTCTTGCAATGTCAAACGTGTCACAAAATCGCTATATATGGTTAACATAAATGCGATATAGCCAGGACAACACTTCTGAGATGTTTATTAACATTCCGTTTATTTTTGCTGGGTCTAAAATAATGTAGCTCCGTAAATATTTCGAGTCGCCATACGGGCTACTGTTGTCAAAAATTGAAGTCGCCCGAAGCCATTTTTGGGCGCCATTGGCGACCGGGCGACCGCTAAATCTCACCCCTGCAATTAGCCCAGGCCCGGCTCAGATCATTAATGTTTGGCCCAGGCCTGGCCCGGCCCGGCCCGCACGTTTCAGGCCCAGGTCCGGCCCATTCCCGCAGGTAAAAGCCCGGCCCATGCAGGGCGCTAAATACATATCAATCGGCAGCTGGCGTATTTCAGATGAATGTCCACAGTATTTTGGCCGTGCACAACTAGCAATCGCGTGTTTATCTATGTAAATACGAATTCAGTTGAGCCCCGAAAATATGCAAAAGTCACGACGACCTATTTTTGTGTTCCGATGGTAGCACTGGGATACTTTGCACTATTCAAAATGCGATGTATTCAACAAACCGTCTGTCAACAGCCTTTACCGATAACGTTAAAAAACCGCCGGTAATATTGATTACATATAAATATGTGTGTAATCATATGGCGACGACTTTCGTCATGGTGACAATGTTTCCAGATTTAATACATATTGAAAAAAAACGATCCCGCCGAACGCACTGACCACGCATATTACCCAACAAATCTTCCTTGATTACCATTGTGTTCTATTTAACTTATTTCGATTTAAGCCAAACCATACTATATATGTTTGTTGTGTCTGACTCAATTCTGTCTTAGGATACAAGTAACAATGTATATTACTGGTTCGGATTCTGGCACTGTAAAGGGCGTTGTCTAGCTTTTGCAAGCCCGAGGCGTTTGTGGCAGCGATGCCATGACCTGTGTGAAGTGCGGCCCGCTAGCTTGGCCGCAATGCATCCCAATAGATCTCAACTTCTCCCACAATGCTCCTCTCCATATGGTATCAAATGCAGCGTCGAATTTTTTTTTAATGCAGTGGGTCCTAGTATTTGATTGCCTTGTCCATGATCTGGCCCACGATGAAGATAGCATCTACCGTCCCTCTTTTCTCTTTCGGAGACCAAACTGCTGCTTTGGTAGATGTGCGTCAATGTTGTCATCTACTTTCATGAGTATCATCTTGAAGAAGAATTGGATGGATATCAGGAATATTTCTCAGTAGTTTGAGGGTGTTTTCTTGCATCCTTTCTTGCGTACTGAGTTGATCTGCAACAATATGTTGGTAGCTTTTCCTGATCATCTTATTTTCCAAATTATGCCAGTTGGTTTTCTTGAAATTCTCCTACATAGCTTTTATCTTCACGTCAAGCTGTTTTCCTTGTGAGTTCCTATCGCCATCTTCACTAATATGTTCGTTCTTTGTTCTATCACCAATGTCCAATAGATGTTCAAAGCTCCGCCAATCTTCTGGAATGCTTGCCTTGTTTTTCTTCCACAAAGCTTATCGTTGTATTTCTTGACTACCTTCCTGTTTGATATCGAACACATGGTTTGACGTATATATCTGCTACAGTTCTTCAGCTGGCATTTCAGGTTCTTCTGCACAAGAACATCTAATCAATTTGGTTAATGGCACAAAAATGGTGATATTTTTTATTTATGAAAATTATTTCAGCAGTGTGTATTTCATAGTTGTGCTATAGTACAACATCCAAATTGCAGTCCTCTATTGTCAGGGATATTGGCAATAATCTTTTAGTTTAATATCTACTTACTATATTTTCAGAATAGTTCAATCTTAAACTTAAACTTTCTATATATTTACAACTTTCGGCACCCAAAATGAGAATGTGGGACAAGTCCTTTGACCACCATTTGTTCACTGTGCATAATTTTTTATTAGGTAAACAACATATTTAAATTTCAGGATGGTGTTCTGCCACATTTATTTTAGATATTTATAACACACTTGGTAGAAATTTATGAGAAAACGCCATCAGGCAGAGCAGTTCTTTTCAGCTTCAATATACACTAATTGAGACACGATACTTCCTGAAATTAGAATATGTTGTTTACTGAATAAAGGACTATGCACAGTTAAAAACATGGTGGTCACAGGACTTATCTCACATTCTCATTCGGTGTGCTGAAAGTCATAAATATATAAAAAGTGAAAGTTTAAGATTGAATCATTCTGAAAATATATACTAAACTAAACGATTATTGCCAGTATCCCTGACAACAGAGGGTTGTAAGTTGGATGCTCTACTATAACGCAACAATGAAATACACTCTGCTAAAATCTTTTTCAAAATTAAACAAAATACTTTTCGCCATATTTTTGCACCCAGTATACCCATTGTCCTTCCTCTCATTCTACAATTTTGCATTTGGGGTGCTTACCTGTTGTTCACATGTTTAGTTCTTTTTTTACAAGTGCTCAAGTATAGCCACTTAGTCATTGATTAAAATGTAAGTAAATTCTGAGACATCAAAGTTTGACCATTGGTTTATTTCACATGGAATGGCCCAAGTACATATACAGGTACATAATAATATTATAATCTAGAACTATGTATTCACGAGTTTTTTTATTTGACAACAGTATATACATAATTTTCTTGGAATCGGTAGTAAAATCAGCTATATGATTTGATATTGTGTTGTGATCTATTGATTAGATAAAAACATAAAAACACATATATTTGAAATGTTTTTCAAAATGAAGCCATTTGAATAGGGAACACAAATATGGTGCATTTCATAGGAATTGGAATTTTAGCTCCATCCCCTCATGACATTTTGGTTGCTAAACATGGGCCACTTTTCTCTATGTACTAACTTTGGAGATTGGTATCTCATAAAGTAATCAAGATAGGCACTTCAAACTTCTCATATACCTACATATGCAGGTGTACTAGTGATCAAAATAAGATTCATGTTCTAAGATAAGATTCGTGTTCTAACATGTTTTATTGTTGATATGTGGGTTTTAAATAAATCGTTTGCTCAATTTTACATATAAAAACACACACCTTCAATGGCAGATTGTGGGAGAACTAATATATAGATGCAGAACTATAGTATATTTTACTATCTACATATAATGGAGTAGAACAAGAAATCTTCATGACTTCCGAAAAGTGACAAAAACGATAGAATCTGCCAAATTTCAAATATTGATCTGTAGATTAATTGGTAAAATGTTGGCTGAATAAAAAATATGAGTACAACAAGATGTTCTTATTTTTGGTGATTTGAGACGGAATGCCCCTATACTAAATGTAATATGTCGTTTTCACAAAAATCTGAAGAAACGTTTTGGCAAGATAACCATATTCTAAATCCCTAACAGTTGTTGTTGATGTTTTTGGTATCCAGTAATACCGAGTATAACACATTACAGCGCACCAAAGTACACTTATTTCCAATGTGGTCTTCTTGGTTTTTCCAAGAGTGTTCTTCTCTAGAGTTAGTGAGTCCACAAAAGGTTTTTTCCATTTCCCTGCATGGGATCTTTTACTTCCCCTGGCATAGACACAAGATAGAAGGGACCAACGGCTTTTATTGTCTCTTCTGAACGACGCAGGCAAAGTAGGATGAACATAATTGCCCAAGCTTCGAAACGGCGGAGTTGGTTTCGAACCCCGGTCCCTTCGACCGAAAGTCCAATGCCGTACCACTTGACCACCGCGTCCCATAGTTATGTCAACGATGTAGCTTAAAACAATTACGCTTATCGTACGATCAATACACGTTTTAAGAAGTAGACAGTCACGCTAAAAGTTGTGATGTGTGTATTATCCAATCAACGACCATTGCCATCTAGGTATGCGCCCTTCACGTCACATACCTAGACGGGCAAACCGCAACACAGTCGATGATTGGATACTCAAGGGTCGCGATGGTTAAAGCGAAACTATAGTCGTGGTTTGAGGCTATGCACCTAAAAGTGATTATAAAAGAAACTAACCACGTGCAACTAAAATGAAGAATATCATGCCAGTGGTTTACTCAGAATGTGTTCTAAAACTAGGAGATTCCGGTCATTTCTTCAAATGACCGAGGGCAGTTCTATGAAATCGGGGTAACCAAGACTACAAGTGACATATTTAGGGAGACCAGCATACACAGAAACAATGCAGTATCACACAAATGTGTTATTTTGCCACAAAGAGGACTAGTTTCGTTTACAAAGGCCAAAATATGTTACATAAGTTGAATTTGGATGCAAATTGCATGGCCATATCCTATTGGCAAGCATAAGAATGTGTATACAAATATATAGTGACGTAGTAGTGAATTTCGAGACCTTTACTAACAGTATGGCGCGGCCCATGAAATTAAGGTTCTGTGTGTTCAACAAGGTTTTCCTAGTAAACCACTGGCGTTATATTCTTAATTGTACTTACAAATGGTTATGTTTTAGTAACTCTTATAGGAACATAGGCCGAACACCATGACTTTTGTTGATTCGCTTTACAGCTCAATGACTGATGCCTACACAACTTTCTGCCTCAACATTTACTTACCTCCATCGCGTAGGCTTTGCCTTCCAAGCTATGTAGCGACCCAAGGGTTTTGTTCTCACCAAAATAATACATCATCGCCACAGTCTTGTAGATAGACGACCCAAGCAGGTTTCCGCTTATTCTCCAATTGCCTCCCGCACCAAGGTCTATCTTCACTGTTCAGAGAGTCAATAAACAACATTCAAAAGTAATTGTAACCTATTGCACAGATTTACTAGATGGAAGTATTTAAAGAGATCAAAATACTTACCCCCATTTTATATTACTACTCTCTTCAAAGAGGTCATCGATGTGCACAAATATGTGTCATGGCCTGGGCCAAAAAAAGTATGCTGACTAAATTATAGGCAAATCATCACGACGAGTTAATATTATAATACTATATTGACCCATGGTGAAAATACTATGGGGTTAAAATATAATCTTCCGCCGGCATTTACAGAGAAAGGCCACTTTCTCATGTTGAATACACTCTCACCTCACCTATCCCACAACCGTTGGGGCAATATACACTGTTCTTTTGTTAATGTTACTATATTTCCTCTGGTTTCCTTACGTTGTATCAATGCTTTTGTCAAATTGTTATAACCATTTACCAATTTTACAAACTTCGGTGGGTTCGAACGAACTCCCATTTTTAAAACCCAGAGGGCAGGCCTGTAGTAGTTGGTGTCAATGAAAAAGCTTCCTTGCTAAACAAATCCAACAACAAAAGTATTCCAAGCACTTACTGGCTACACCTCTGTTTATGATCAGGCAATGTCCTTGCAGTTTGTTGTAGCCGGAGACAACAAAACTGTCCGCCCAACGAACAGAAACCTTCGTTGCATACCCGTATTCCAAATTGATGGGGGATTGCTTCCGGCCCCCGCATTCGGGATAATATTTCTCCCACACTTGATGACCTATTCGTCAACACAGAAGATTATGCCAATCAGAGAAAACCTAGTTACGTATGATGTGCACTTTAGGCAAAGGCAACATACACTAATATATAACAAGGGCTCCAATGCTGCAGGCAATGAACAAGGTGATAATACAACACTAAAACGATGTGTCCTCGTGAATTCTAACTGTATTAGACGCATTGTTTTACAACCATTCGAATGTCATTTTTATGGTGTGCACCATTCGGAATAACCTGACACAATAGCATAGCAACCTGGGCCCGAGCCGAGGTTATAAACTACTCAAGCTCAACTGCGCACGGTTTCATGCTCAAGCCTCGCTTTCACACTGTGCTCAAACTCAGGCGAAGTTATAAAAAATCGTGCTCAGCGTTGATCATGAAATGCTGAAATCCTGAGTATGCTCAGGACCGTGCTCACGCATACATTTATTGAAGTCGTTGAAAGTTTGTCTCTTTCGAGAAGATACGCTGTCCGATTTGAGCGATCAGGCCGCCTACTTCCGAGTTTTATCTGTATGAAGAACTGATGGAATACAACATTTGTGAAAGATTTCGTTTGATGGCTCAAACTGCACTATTTAACGAAAATTTGACAAATGTAACCGCAGCAGCGACAAACACCACAAAACAAATGATAGTTAATTTTAGTGGCGGCTTTTTCGGCGACGGGGACCATTCATTTACAGCTGCCGCAGGATGAAAAAATTATATTTCAACTGTCGATTCAGAGTCACGATTCACACGAAACGTGTCTACAGAAAAAATATGTGGTTTAGCTGGACGATTTATAACATGCCATACTGGGCATTAAGCCATACCAATACGATATATGCAAAGTGTATGTGTGCTGCAAAATAAAATTATTCCGTGAACTGTCAATACAGCCACGTTGTTTTGACACTGGACATTGTAAATTAAATAGGCATTATTTTTAAAAAGTTATTTAAAGCATTTAGCCAGTTTTCAGTTCGGGGTATTGGAATATAGCAAATAATATATAGTTATGTGTTTATGACATAATATAGTTAATCTAAATATTATATCAACTGGATTAAGCTTACATACCACGTTATGTTCATGCAGCCCAGGCCAAGGGACCGGGCGAAGGATGTCTGATTATGAAATATAAAAAATTGCTATCCCAGGCCAAGGCAGCTAAAGGGGTAGGACTTCACACAGTGGGTGCCCTTTGGAAGTAGAATATACATACAAAATATACAACACACACACACCCATGATAATTTAACACTAGTGTTGTTGAGGTTTTTTAAAGAGATTGTTCAAATTGAACACTAGGAAACGATATGTAAGAAAAACCTCCCAAAAAAGCCATAATATGTCTATATTTAGGCTACCATGAAGGGCAAAATTGTAGGTTAGTGATGTTAAACATAATGCTATTCTAGCTTATTACTCCAATGCCGCAGGAAATCTAAGAACGAAATAGTGCAGGTGACAAACTACAGCTCTATAATATCGTTGTTACACCTTTCCTATAATTTATAGTAAATACATATTTTTCAAATAGATACAAAGATATCACAACTTTTCTAAGACAAAGAAGAACATCATACTTTGGGAACAGTATGTGATTGGAATATAAAGTACTGACGAATATAGCTATACAATGATTAAGAGGCATGCCACACTAAACCTAGCAAGGTACTAGTGAAAACAGCGACATGTGTAGTGCATATACCCAGGGGGTATGTAATAATATAATATTAATAGTAACATATGCTGCATATATTGTATTGTGCAGTAACCTATTTCAAATATAACTTAAATTATGATAAATAACATAATAATTATATGTTATGGAAATAATGATTCCATATAGTAGATATATTCGCTTGGGCACTCCCATCATAATTATTATTATTAAGAATTACCACTATAAATCAATGATATTCAATGAAATCCATTTTAGCTGATCATGTATTCAATTGAGTAACTTTTCTCTGGAACTGTTACACCCATATAAAAAATAGGCTAGAGTAAAAACTTTTACCAGTGGGTAATCCCCGTGACACAAACATGTGACACCCCACATCAAAACCAACCATAAGGGGGCAAAAAAATGTGTTGTAAGCACCGTCAGAAACAGCTATTTCTAAGTTTTGACAAATACTGCAGTTTCTGGGTTCACTGCACAACAATCTGAATACATCACTGTGTACCACACAGAGCCTTTTTAGTGACTCTGACGTATGGTTCCACCATAACAGACAAGTGTATAGTTCAAGAGTATAGGTACAATATGATCTTTAAGTATATTAGACTAAAGTGTTCTTTTGATCACAAAAACAGCCTTATTCAAGGCTAACGTAGCAAACTAATTAAAACTAAATTGTATGATGGCGCCGTGCAAATGGCAGTTAAAGGCCACAAGGCACTTAATTTGTGGCAGTTGCAGTAACTGGGTGGACTTCGTCAAGTCTGGGTGAGAGAAGTCCTGGGCTGAGGTCCAGGCAGATAGTTTTAGTTTTGAGTGTAGGGGATGTACGAAGATGAAGGAAATAGAGGTGGAGTTGGAAGAGCTGAGACTGCTCGTTGTGGCAATGGTGGGAAGGGAACAGGGGGGTTGTGCCAGTAGTTCCGGTGGGGGAACAGTAGATGATAAAGTGGGGAAAGACACAAGAGATGCTAGGGAGAGCTCACCGCAGCCTGGGAGGAAGCTGAGAGGAGGGAAGGTGACAGGTCGTAGGGAGACAGGACGTAAAGAGACGGGAAGGAAAGGAACGGGAGGGAAGACAACCGGGTTGAAGGAGAGGGGAGTAGGGGAGACAGGAGGGAAGGCGAAGGGAGTGGGGGAGACGGGAGGGAAAACAACCGGAGTGAAGGAGAGGGGAGTGGGAGAGACAAGAGCAAAGGAGTGGGAAGTGGGGGAGACAGGAGCGAAGGAGACAGGAGGGAAGGGGTCAGGACAGAATGTGATGGAGGGGATCGAACGGAAGAGTTATTCTGCAGCAGTGATAGAGGGGGTGAGGAAGAGAGCGAGGGTGTTTGTGGGGGATTCGATAGTTAGGAAGACCGACAGAGTCTTAAACAAGGGAGATGATGTGGTGGTCTGCTTGCCTGGAGCCAAAATAGAGGCGATAACTGAGAGGGTAAAAAACACCGTAGGCTCGGGTAAGGGTGGATCTGTTTTAGTACACGTAGGGACAAATAAAGTAGAGAGGGAGGGTACAACTGCCATAGTTAGGAAATATAGGCAGTTGGTCAGAACTCTAAAACAGACGCAGGTTGAGCAGGTAATACTGTCAGGGATTTTACCAGTGATGGGCAGGAGGGGTCACAAATATCGAAATTGTCGGGGGATGGCAATTAACATGTTAGTCCAGAAGCTATGTAGGGAAGAGGAAGTTGGATTTATGGGGAAGTTTTGTTGGGAGGGCTGATATGTACATGAAGGATGGGCTTCATTTAAGTGGAAAGGGGGCGGCAATATTCGCGGACAAACTTTCAGCAGCAGTAGATAGTGACTTGGGTACAATGACAAATATTTTTGGAAGTAAACATTCTTTAAACTAAAAGTGCAGGGGGGTTACCTAGAGGTGTCTCAAGCAGAACAAGAGGCCACTAGCACAGATAAACCAATATCAAATCATCCGAAAAACATCTCTGAAAAAGGTTATAGATGCGTATGTTTAAATGCAAGGAGCATAGTAAACAAGAAAAACGAATTAAACATTATGGTAGAAGATATTGACCCTCACATAATTGGTATAACTGAATCATGGGCCAACATAGATATAACAGATGCTGAATTAGGACTGACAGGATATGTAATGTTTAGGAAAGATCGAATAGGAAGAAGGGGCGGGGGAGTTATTTTATATGTTAAAGAATCTATTCAGGCTTATGAAATAAAACTAGAAAGGGAAGCAGATTGCGATGAAGCTGTTTGGTGCAAAATTGTTTCAGGAAATTCAAAATTAACTATTGGATTAGTTTACTGAAGTCCAAACATAAACGAAGAGGACAACACAAAAATAAAAACGCTATAAAGGAAGTTAGTAAAGGGGAATGTATCATAATGGGAGATTTTAACCATGGACACATACAATGGAATTCTCTAGAGAGCACAGGGATTGAGGAACAACAATTTCTATTTTTAATCCAGGATAGCTTTCTTACCCAGCACGTACTAGAACCAACCAGGGGAGAAAATGTATTAGATATAGTTTTGTCATCACAAAAAGAACTAGTGGACAATGTAAAAATATTTGAACCATTGGGTAATAGTGACCATAATCAAATACATTTTGACATCAATGTAAAATCAGAAAGTAAAAATAAGAAAACGTACAAGAGAAACTTCCACAAAGGTAACTACAAAGATATGAGAAAATACTTAGCAAAGCTAGATTGGAATAACATGCTGATGAATAAGACCGCAATTGAATGTTGGAATATTCTAAAATATGAAATTGAGAGTATCATCGATAAATTTGTTCCCTTCCAAAAACAAGGAAAACGGTGTAGAAAGAAACACTTGTCAAAAGAGGCTATTAGAAAAATAATGCTAAAACAAACTATGTGGAGGGTTTATAGGCGTACCAGAAAGGACGAAGACTATGCAAAATACAAAGAGGCACTTAATGCAGCTACAACTGAAATCAGACAATCTAAAAGAAGCTATGAGCAAAAACTAGCACGTAACATAAAAAATGACAGCAAGAGTTTTTATGCATATGTCAGGAGTAAACAAAACGTACAAGACAAGGTTGGACCTCTAGAAGACAGTGCTGGAAATATAATATCACAGGGGTCTTTAATGGCGGAAGACCTAAATGGTTACTTCAGTTCAGTGTTTACCAAAGAAGATATTAGTTCATTACCAGTTGCTGATGCTAAATTTCAGGGGGCTAAATCTGACTATTTAGGTCCGTTAGTTGTAACTCCAGAATTGGTAGCTAAGAAAATAAAGGCAATGAAGGATAACAAATCACCGGGAGTGGATGGGATTCCTCCAAAATTACTAATGGAAACAGTAGAACAAATCAGTATACCACTTGCAAGAGTATTCAACTTGTCATTAAAAGAGGGAGTTGTTCCGTTTTAATGGAAAGAAGCAAACATCATACCATTATTTAAAAAGGGTTCGAGAAATAAGTCAGAGAATTACAGACCAGTGAGTTTAACGTCAGTGATTTGTAAATTATTAGAAAGGTTAATTAAAGACCATATGGTGGACTTCCTCGTTAAGCATAAATTATTAAATTCATCTCAACATGGATTCCTTAAAGCGAGGTCATGCTTAACAAATATGTTATGTTTTTTGGAAGAAATCACTAAGTGGATAGACGTGGGATCGCCAGTAGATATTATCTACTTAGATTTTCAGAAAGCTTTTGACAAAGTGCCACATCAAAGATTACTACTTAAATTAAAAGCCCATGGTATCGGGGATAGCATAACTGACTGGATAGAACAATGGCTGACTGACAGAAGACAACGAGTTGTAGTAGATGGAGAAGTTTCAAATTGGAAATCGGTTTTGAGTGGGGTACCTCAAGGTTCAGTATTAGGACCTATATTATTCTTAATTTATATCAATGACTTGGACGACAGTATAACAAATTTGCGGATGACACAAAACTGTTTAGAAAGGTTAATACTGATGGTGATAAACAACATTTACAAAACGATCTAGACAGATTAGTGAAATGGTCTGAGAAATGGCAGATGTTGTTCAATTTTGGGAAATGTAAATGCCTACATACAGGACATAGGAACTTGAATGTAAACTATAAAATGGGAGATACTGTTCTGGGTACTACTGTAAAAGAAAAGGACTTAGGAGTTACAATAAGCGCTGATATGAAAGTTTCAGAGCAGTGTGGTATTGCAGCTTCAAAGGGTAATCAAATTCTTGGATTGATTAGAAGAAACATAACATGTGTGAGACTATGTACATAAGCAGCATAAGCACATACACGTTAAAATTTACGGCAGAAAAATGCAGCAATGACGAAATGCACATCAGTTGCTGAACTAAGAGTAGTTGAGATCACCAAGACATCAATTTTTATTTCATTCTGGTGGCTATCAGAAATGAAGGGGGTGATATTATTATTATTTTTCTAATGCATCTTCATTCTTAGCCAGCAGGTGTCGTGCATGTTATAAATAAGGTATATTTTACGACAACATACAATAAAATTGATTACATACACATTTACCTAAATAAAACAAACGCTTTCGGAAATTATAATGAAAGGTATAAACTAATGGTATAATCCATTTCGAAAACCTATCAGCTTCCTGCGTTGCATTGACGTCACCAACGTATCTCAATGTCAATACAAACATTTGACAATGATCATAAACACGACCTATAATTGTAGTTTTATTCCAATTTAGCCAATATTTTCTATTTCAAGAGATATTGACTGGATTATGTTTATATTGGAAACCATCATCGCAAAATAGCTCGGTAGACATCAAAATCACAATGGAAAGTATCATACAGACTGGTTGTTACAAGGAAAGGTCACAGGTCATTCGTGACAGTTTGCAACATTTAAGTACCTACTGCTAGTGTGATTTCAAGAGCCCTTTTGAGATTATTTACCTAGTGTAAAATGACCACGAATACTTATATTAATATGTACCAAATAAAAAAGTACAATTTCTAAACAAAGTCCATAATGAGAAATACGCAATGTTTTAATAATACGTAGTAAACTTCAACTTTCCGCACTACAGGTTTAGACACTACACAGATGAGAACTGGTTGCCACTGACTTTGTAATCGTAAATAATGGACATCATGGTTCCAACGGACATCTGGTAGGTTTTGCGAGAGACACTCGCGCTAAATATGTCAGTATATTCCAGCCAATTAACATATATACAGTAAGACCTTATTCCAGTAAAACATGGTCACATTTTGACCCCATGCAAAATAAAATATAAGCGCGAAACCACGAACAACGACACGTTAATATTTACGTCAGAATAGTGTAGGCGTATTGTTATGGTGACCAAGACTTACCTGTTTTGGCATCCTGAAAAGTCCAGATAAATGGAGTTGTCGATGGTGGCCCAGCAGTTGTGCTTGCTTGAATGTCTAAAAGCAAAAAAAATGCAGTGTTGTTGTCAAGAGTAGATGCATTCAATGTTGCATGTATTTAGACGCTTTCACACACAAACTGTGCGCAGGCGAATTTTCTCGTCGTCCGTCAGATCGGTCGAATATGAGCAGGGAGGTTAAACTTATGTCATAACTCGTTACACACAGTGCCCGATTCTGTCTTGATATAAAACGTGTGATGAAATGCAATTATGTTAGCTGATTTGCTAATTGATTATTATTATTATATCAGAATTTATATAGCGCCCGAATCCAATTAAGATAAAATGTTCTCAGGCACTTTACATGAAACTGCATAAATTAAATAAAACTATAAAATGCATAAAATACATAAAACTGCATAAATTAAATAAAACTATAAAATGTAGATTATTTTAAAAGTAGATAGTGCAAAGGAGCTGATTTAAACATAACAAATAAATAAACACAGATATTACACTTATAGTACACACATGAATAAAACATTACGAATATGATGCGATAGTATACACAAACCTAACCTTTAAAAGTATGATGACTAGTGGACAATAGAAATTTGTTGTTGCTGTATCATAATTTACGGATATTAGTAAGGGAAGTTGATATTTCGATGGATTCGATTTTACATTTCAGCGAGTCCCAAACTCAACCGTCTTCGAGTAACCAGATTCATTTCCGGGCATTCCTGTTGCATTTAAACTTTGGCCAATCAATGTGGAAACAAGATTCTTTCGCCTTCAGAGACGTTTGTTTTTGTGCGACATGCGTCCCTGAGTTGACGCCAATCGTTCATTCTCGTTCAGAGCGTGCATTTAATTGTTGGTATATCTAAAAAAATCAAGTTTATTGTAACTGTTGTTATACTTGTTCATTTTGTAGCTATGTGACTTTTGTTTGATGGACTATGGTTGGTTTCAAGGTGTTATTCTCGGGTTTCTCATAATTCAGCAAGAGAACTAGGATCCCATTGGTCCATACACTTATATTGATAATATTGGTAATATGGGACTTTCATTGTTTTGGTATATAAGGCCTTGTAAAAAAAGAAACTAGTTTCTCGTCCGGACTTTTTTAAAGGAAGAGGGAGGATTTTTTGCTATTAGTTTCGAAGATGGCCGCCATGTCTTAGATGTTTTCTGTGGTTGATTAAAAGACAAGCTGTAATTTTTCTCGATGCAATATGGAACATGCCAGGGATGTATATTATATATAGCCTGCCATTCCATTTGCAAATTAGCAAATACGTTACTTTTTAGCGGGAATGGCAGATGAATAGAAACATTTACGTAAATGTAATATGGCACGTACATATCACACCGGAAAACTACTTAGATTGACTAGAAACAAACAAGAAGCAAACACAATGTTAAATGTATTTATGAATGTCATGTGTAGGTTTGGCCATGGTTTCATTAGTTTGTATCATAGGCATACAACTGAGTGGCAGTTATACTGACTGAGATTGGTATTAGGTAAATGAGTCTGCGTAAAGACAATTAAATGCAAGGCATCATCGTTCTTATTTGACTCTGTATGCACATACTTCCCGACACCTTGTAGGACGTATAATGAGTGGAGTCCACTGCCACTGCCACTGGTGACTTCGGCTGTTTTGATACCTGTGTAAAGAATATGATTTTATTTTTTGTTTTTGGATGTATTCACAGAACTGACACCAAACGGTATAGAATTTTCTGGTTTCAGGTTTGAAAATCCTTACATGTAAGAATGTTCACAGTAATCGTTTGAGAGTTATTTACAACAGGATACCATGTATTATCGCTATTTTTTCATATATGTTTCGTGACGCCCTGCTATTTATTTCGTTTTCCCAAATATTTTGGCATTGCATTGCGACAGCTGACTCAGGCTCAAAAGCTGCTTGCTCCTCACCGTAAGCTTGCAATCAAACAGCATGTAGATTACAAGCTGATTGGTTCAATAACGGTCACGTGCGATACCAGTTTACACGCGGCTCAGCAACTTTCGAAACAAATTCCGATTTCGGCGCAAATAAAAAAGAAATATGACTTAGCAGCAAAGCAGCAGCAATCCATAACTTCGATAATCGCTCATTTTACTGCCGCACAGAGGCTACAACGGTCTCGCTACATATAGTAAGCGATGGTGGGCCCGCCATCCCGGCTTAACTTAAGAAGTTAAGTCAAGAGTTCTTACGACAATCCCCGCCATCCATTGACAACGATATAAATATCAGCCAACCTTTTGTTTAAGCCGCCACCCAAAGCTGCAATTAAGTCACGCCATTTTCTTAACTGCCCTAGTCAGTAGGTTTGTCTTTAGCTTGCCATTACATAAAATCGTAATCGCGCCGCCGCCGACTTGTTTACAAAATGGCTTGCATTGGAAAGCGCCAGTCAAATTTGTTGACGCAACCGAGAATTTCCCCGCCGAACCGGTATACCCTCTGACGCGTCAGCGGGAATCCCGATATGTCGATAAACCAATGAACGTGATTCGAGAGATACTGTCGTTAGTTGGATCACACTCCACTAACACGCCAGTATGCGTGCGTTCCCTTGAAACAATAATTATTATTTATAAATATTTCGACGTCACTATATTGGATGAATTAAGCTTATTTAAGGAGTACGCAAAATCAATACAATCATTTTAGCATGCCATTAGTCGTTGCCGTTGGGCTTCGCGCAAAATGGCGTATCGGCAATTCAAACTGTCCGTTTTTTTGCTAATAAAAAGCTTGAAACTGATGTAAATGTCGACGATGTAGCAGTTGCCGCCGGCGATGGTGGTGATAAAGATGAAGAGATGGTTGTTGGGAGTCTTGCCGCCAGTGACGTGGAAGACAGGAACAAATATGGCTGTTGTTGGTTCCGGCGATATGCACGAAAAGAACGATGTTGGTGCAGGTGACGTAAGTGATTAGAAGGCTGTTGGTGCTGACGACGTGGATAATGAGAAGGCTGTTGATGCCTGTGACGTGGATGATGAGAAGGCTGTTGGTGTCGGCGACGTGGATGACAAGAAGGCTGTTGGTGCAGACAACGAGGGTGACAAGAAGGATGCCCTGGACCCATGACCAGGCAGCACTGAACCAGCATGGAAATGACAAGATCGATGCACTTGTCTGTCATGGTTTCTTGTCAGATTTGTGTACTTATCGAGAATTGACTCACTTCTACTTTGAACAATGACACAGGACGGAAGCAATGTATCTTCAGTAAGCCCTCAACACCGTCGCACGACCCCTTGCAATGTGAAGTGAAAAAAATGCCATTCAGCTTCAACTCCTAAGTCCACAGAATAGTGCCATAAGTTCATGAAGTTCTTACAGTTCTTGTATTGACCTGCACAACCATTTGAGAAATAAAACACTTTCTTTGGCTTCTCTCCGAACATCTCCTTGAGGAACTTCAGATGTTGTTGAAACAGTTGGACTGTAATGATGTCATGTGTCGGGCACTCAGACACATGTTTTGACACTCCATTCTCCAACCAGTAACAAACAATTGGGTGGATGGTAGCTTCAGCAATGTTCAAGTGATTCATGACCAGGGCTGGGTCCAATTACACAAAAGCAAATAATCAATTACAATTACTTTAAATTTTTCAGTTCAATTACAATTACACTTCTAAAATTTTCAAAGCAATTACAATTACACCATTTCAATTTCAATTACAATTACATTTGCATTATGGAGAGCCATTTGTTAATTAATTGATGTAACGTGTGTGTTGCTGATTGTGTGTACGAATAGTACGATTGATAAACAAATATAATGAACTTGGTGATGTTTGTACATTTTGTTGAACCGTGACTTCATGATTTCATATACAGTTAGCTAGATACATATTATTGTTCTTTATAAATACAATGTAATGTTTGCTTGGTTGATTAATTAATGTTTAATTACACAGAGTACAGTACAATTATAAACAAAGGCCACAACCATTTGAAATCCGAATGAGTCTCTCCAATCTACTAAGCCATTTCAAAACAATTCCCACTCATAAAATGTAACCACAAATAATTCATACCAGTATATTAGCAATGTTTACATCAAGATACGTCCAGATGGGTTTTGTGTATACTCCTTGGTGTACACCCATTTCAACTACTGTGTTATACCCAGATTGGTTTACTTGGCAGTTGTGTTTTGAGGTTGTACCCTAGTTTGCCTACCATGAGTCTCTTGGCTTCAAGCCCAGTCAGTATTCTTACATAATAAACATGTGGGCTGTAGCTCACTCTCAATTGAGCTTATTTACTGACTTGGGCACTGTTAATTACATCTAAGTACTGTATCAACAGAATTACCACCTGGCCCTGCACTGATGGAAGATTACAGAATCAAAGAAATATGGTGATGCCTTTTGGCATATTTGGAACCCTTTGGAAGCCAGGTGTGAACTGTCTTCTGGCAGATTGCAATTAAACATTGCTTAGGAAGGCCAGATCAAGGTTATTCTGTTGGTGCACTTGTTATATCTGAATATTCCTTTGATTATATTAGCAGGTCCTGCATGTGTTATAATTAAGATCTTGATTTTCATTTTGTGTGAGAGAGTATTTATATTTTTTTAGAGTTTTTTCTGGTAGTTTGTTATACAAAAAAATACTGTAATTGATTGTAATTGATGAAATTACACAACATATTTCAATTACAATTACAGCAGAATTTCAAAACCGAAGTCAATTACAATTACAGCATTTTGCTGTAATCAATTACAATTGCAATTACAATTACATAATTGGACCCAGCCCTGTTCATGATTGGACCTCATCTTGCATTACAAAAGTGAAGTTCTCTGCAAAATCACCAACAACAAATACCCCTTTTCCAGCGTGTTGTCTCAGGTGTTGATAGTATGATGTTTATACATTCGCAATGAAATCATGATGGATGATATGTTCGAGATGTTCAGTGAAACTTAATAAAATAAATACATCAACTGACTGATGGATGGTTTCTAACGTTGATCTGTCTGTTGTGGTTCACTTTCGGTATTCAATTTCGTCAAATGCATTGAGCATTGAGCGGCAGTTCTTGAAAGATCTCAGCACATGGACACTGATTGCACTTCTGGAGGAGGCAATCCAATGAGGTATCATGTACATGTGATTTACCATAACAATCATGTATATAAAATGTTATTTTGATGTCTCCGCTAGCTACAGGTCATCATACTATTTATCCAAATATTAAATATACCAACATATACAGATACTTACCACATGGGTAGAGAATTTGAAGAGAATAAAACACAGCACATTCTAGGAAGTCAGCCCCATTTGCATACTGACAGATCATGTGATTAATTTAGTTCTTACCACACCACTAGAGTGACGTGTTATGATGGTGCATTTAAAATTCCATTACTCCTAAGGCATTGCAATGCGCATGATAAAACTGTCAGTGATTATTGCCAAATATGTATGCTTCAACATAAAAAAATTTACGAAATCTGAGGTTACATGGTTTTTGCTATGTCAGGTCAAAGATGAAAAAACACCATGTTTTTAACATTCTTGTTTGTGTTTTATTGTCTACATGTCTTAACATGACACCTACATCACACCTGTAGGTGACCTAGGAGAGGAGTTATACCATCTGGAAGGTCGTTAGGTAGTCAAGGTCGGTCAAATTTTAATGACCTCTGTCTCTGGAAAGGAAGATCATATTGACCTGAAATTTGGGTGGGAACATTGACTTTTGAACATAAACTAACATACCAAATTTCATCACAATTGAAGGTTGTCATGTAAATTTCACCGTTTTTTTTAAAAATTGATTTGGCATGGAATGCCATTATACGCGAAAAATTGCTACATTAACGTTATATATTCAATACAAGTAAATATGTATATGTTTTATAAAGCGCTATGACAAGCCTGATTTTTATTTTAAAAAAGTTGAAATAATTGGAATAAAGTGGTAAAATTAAAAAAAATTCGGTACGGCTTGCCATAGTAGATATAGCCTTTTATGGGCTGAATTCCGCCGGTTTCCTCGTCTCGCGCGACATGGTTCGGACATTCAATATTCGTAAGTTTTTCACTCTGAACAACTGTATGAATAATGTATTTACAGTGTACAGATGAAGTAGCTGTTAGTGATTTGGTATATCGATCCCTTGCACAAAATGTTTCTTCAGATTTTTTTTAAACGGCATATTCTATTAATAGGTTGAAAACTACACCGACCCATATAGAAAACGGTTGTAATAAAAAACACGGCTAATGCTGCTATTCGTAGCAATTCCGATCGCTAAAACTGCCCTAAAACGCAATGTTTGTGCACCTAAATTGATGTAGTGTGATATAATGTACGTTTTGGGATAGTTCAAGCTAGGTAAGAGTGAAACACAAAGCCGTAATAATAAGACCCCGGTCCCGGAATATACAAGAATACCATGTTTTTGTGCACAACATATTTAATAATAATTATTTACATGTTCCGTAGTTCTGGATGCACTATGCATGCATTGTGCATGGTTACTTTACATATTAAAATTGGCGAAATTGTAATGGGCCAGAATTCTAGAAAGGCCGTGATTCTACTTACCACTCGTGACCGTGATGGTGCCATTGGCATTGGCAGTAGTGCCGGCATTGTCAACTTTAATAGTGGTTGCGGACAATACAAATGTTAGATTGCACGCAAAAACCCAACTGCATACTAAGAGAATTTTCAGCAGTGTCAGTGATCCACCTTTGACTTTGTGAGTCATCTTCCGTTGCTTCGAAAACACGACACAAGAAACGCTAAGCCTAAGGCCTAAGTCTAAAACCGCTTTGAATCGCAAAAAGCGTTAATCAAAGCCAACTGACTTGATCTACATCCGGAATGGCGATTGGACGGCCTGAATCGAATCGGGGCCACTGATCTACATATAACTGGATGGCGCACGCCGTATTCATTTGTATGGCGCCAGGTGACGCCTGTGGAAGTCCAAAACCGCCATATTGGATAGATCACCTAAACGCTGCATCGCTATAGATTAACTTGTGTGTGTGTGTGTGTGTGCGTGCGTGCGTGCGTGCGTGCGTGCGTGCGTGCGTGCGTGCGTGCGTGCGTGCGTGCGTGCGTGCGTGCGTGCGTGCGTGCGTGCGTGCGTGCGTGCGTGCGTGTGTATGTTTGAACCGAATAAACGGAAAATTAAAATTACATGCTGTTGTGCATTCGGATGCTCAAATCGATGATCTGCAAAACTACGTAAGGACCATGGGATCTCATTCCATGCGTAAGTATTTTTTTACTTTTCGTACATTGTATTTTATGTTGCATTTCGTGATGGGCAGTGACAGTGTTTACATTTTTGGCTACGGCCTGCCGCATAGGCTACGCTTCTATTACGTTTAAGAATCAATGTTTATGATGCCATTTATCAGTCTGATATTGCAAGAATATTTTGTGTTGATTTGCTTATTCACACACTTATTTATTGTGTCCTTTAATGGCAATAGCGCATTTTATCGCTCAAAACTCAGCCTGAGCTGAGGACTGAGCCCAGTCTACTATCATGTGATGATTGATAATTGTATGTTATACTATAATGAATTAATAATTCTAAATGCTGGATAGCATGATGCTGAATTAATTATATAATTTAAGTATTAATAGTTTTATGTGTTTGGCCACACGCCTTACGTAACTGTGACCTACTATGTCTATGAATAGGGTCGCCATACTACAACACAAAACACAATTCATCCTTCATTTTCAGTCACCAGTTCGTTTTCATTTCATATTGTATTCCTCCTCTATGTCATTTCAGGCTTGCCGATGTGACTACAGCACATGAACAACACCACAGATGGTGGGTTAATTTGTGGCGTGAAGGTGTCATGCCAACCAAATTTAGCACATTTTGAGGATAGTTTTATCAATAGGACTGATCAAATTGTGCAATCTTCCCCAGGATCCAGGGCTACCCAGTGCCATTTCAACAGCAGGCTTGCAGGTGTGTGCAGAGATCAATGTATTTGAATAATTGAATAATCATAATTATGTTTGATTCAACCTGTCTCAGTAACCATATGTTTTCTCTAATCAAATGTTGTTCCCAGTGTTATTCAAAGATCAAGATATGTTATCTTGGGAAGCAACACACAGATGTGTTGCACGGTGAAATATTAGAAAGAGGTTATCGAAATTAGTACTGCTTAAACACCAGTGAGGGTACTACCATATGGGTCTCTTGCCAATACATAACTAAGATAGCATATGTGTTGACTTAATTGGTTAGCTGTACTAACATTAAGTGTTAGAAGAAACTGTGCATCAGGTTTCCACATTGATGTCGTTGCATAGCTTTTACCAAAAGAAGACATGTCCAAAAACCTAATATGTAATATACATGCCGAGTCAGAAAGATAGGGAGAGTATGAAAGAGTGAGCGAGACAGGGACAGACAGAGACACATTTGACAAATATACGTGGATTAATGGCAGTTTAGATCTGCCACCAAGGTGCTCACTTGGATGCTTGGAAAATTACATTATCTTTAATGAGAGCTCACAACATCAAATAATTTCAGTTAAATACAGAACTTAATTAATTAATCACTTTTTATCGACCTGTTCCACTGGGGTATATATCTAGGAGGAGCTATATTGTACAACAGAATATGTATTTGCAGGTGTGATTGTATCTGAGTAGGTAGAGGGTCAGTCCAGTACTAGTAGTAGCCTCTCAGGGAAACTGGTCAGAGGTAATACAATCTAGCAGTGCCCATAGTAAAATTAACAGAAACATTTGATGCCTAGCTGATGAAGCCATCTGGCTTGTGAACCCCCACCTTCTTATGTCTTCCCAGACATTACTTATCAGCTCACACAAACATTGAAACAACAAGCTTTAGCAGCTAGCTGTGTTGGTTACCTGGTACCAGCTGGGGCTAGAATTGACCAGAAGACAGACCAGTGCAACAGAGGAATGCTGTTGCTGATTGCAATTAAAAATACTACGAATTCCTTGTACTTGCTACTTGGTAATAAAACGTATCTAAAAAAAGAATAAAAGTGACCTGTCTTTGTCACTTTGTCTTTGATATTATTTATGGGTCAATACGAATTTTATTCGTGAAAGTAAAATGCTGTTTAATGCTGACGTAAGCCGGTAAGGCCGTTGCTGACCATGCCAATCGCAATGGGCGAAAATCGGTTCTCGTTCTCGATCCATGATGCGCGTTCGCTCACATTGAGATGTTTACTAAATTCATAATAATGAATACTCTACAGAACTAAACAGTAAAGAATTGATACTTTGCCATTTGGCAGCATCTTTTCCCAGCAATGGCTTATTCAAGCTGACCCATAAATAATATCAAAGACAAAGCGACAAAGACAGGTCACTTTTATTTTTTTATTTAGATACGTTTTATTACCAAGTAGCAAGTACAAGGAATTCGTAGTATTTTTAATTGCAATTAACAACAGCATTCCTCTGTTGCACTGGTCTGTCTTCTGATCAATTAAGGTGGAAGTGTCAAGATGGCTGGCTGAACAAGATGTGCAGGCAACGTTCTTCGCTGTCCTCTGGGTAGTGCCTTGGCCAACATCTGGCACTGTACACGACTACTCTCCGGTTCCGCAGTTACCTACAAGGTCACTTGGCGAAAAGTGACGTCTCTCTGACGTTCGACAGATACATTGAGGGCAGTACTAAGGAGGCAATCCAACGCGGCAGGGACAAAGGAGCAAGGATTGCCTCCTTAGTACTGCCCTCAATGTATCTGTATCACCATAACAATTCGTCCTAACCATCACCACAAACAAAGATCAATTGATTGCTCTCATCGTCGATGATTTGGTTTCGCACAAAGCTGACTTTCAAAAGCATAAACTAGTCGTCACTGGCAGAGACCCGGTTCCTGTAGAAATCGCAAATGGTTGTGTAAACAAACGTCAAGACACGGCTACAACGCACTAGGAGGGAGACACTCTGATTGTGCAACAAGTTTCACATGTAGAGGACGGTACCGTCCCGATCGTTGCAGACGACACTGACATCTTTGTTCTCTTGTTGTATTCCTGTCACCAGGGCAATATATCCTGCAAAGTTCTAATGGTTTCGCCAATTCAAGGACGAAGTAGCCTAGATATCAACGCAGCTGCAACAGAGCATATCTCCATCGTCCCAGATCTACTAGCTGCTCACGGTGTCACAGGTTGTAATAGTGTGACGTCATACTTTGGCATTGGCAAGGTTGCAGCTCTGATAGTTCTGAGACATGGCCAACGTTCTCTCAGCATACTTGGAAACACAGGCGGACCACCGTTTTCGGAAGTAGTGGACCAGGCCACATACTTCATGTTGAAGCAAAGATGTTATTCGATGACGGAAGCACACCAACAAATGTGGTTTTCTAAAGTAAGCAGAAGCAAGGCTTCCGCACCAAAGCTGTGTTCATGACCACCCACAAGTGAAGCGTTCGAACAAAATGTAGCCAGAGCCCATCTGAAAGTAGCAATTTGGTTTCATGCTTTGGATCCCAACACACCTGTACTAGACCCTACATCTTACAGTTGGTCACAGGAGGAGGGGAGTACTGCGCTAAGTCCAACTACTGTCCCCCAGACACTTCGTTAGCCCCAACTGGGTTGCTAAAGCTGAGTGATATGCCATATAGCACGAACTAGTGCAGCTGCAACAGCTTTTACATGGCATGCACACCATTTTGTGCATGCCAGGGTGGACAGGCCTGCCAAAATGAGAGCGACAAGTACGTCCTACATGATGAAGATGAAGAGGACTGATGGCTGTGAAAGGTAAGAATTTCACGAAATGCTGATCTTATGTAATTCTCCTCATATGATGGCACATGGAAAATAAATATTTTGTCATGTTCTTATGTTTTTTGTTCACGGAACATGAAGTATAGTCTTTTTTCGCATAGTCGACAACCGTTTGTAGCATACTTATGGTCGCCATCTTGTTTTCTTTACATTTGTTCATATCAATTATGGTGGAATCGAATTACTCATGTCTGGAAACATGTAAAATTATTTTTTTTCTTCAAAATGCTCAAGGTGAGAATTCCACACCCATTGGATGTCATCATACACATGCTAGAGATGAATAATCAACAAAGAAAAAACTATATCAGGCAAAAAGGGGTTATGTAAAAAAAATCCCCTTTGGCTGCCGAACTATGTGGCAGACAACTCAGTCAGGAAAACGCGTTTTGACCATATATCACGCTCCTTTGTTTCTGGGAGTGACAGATACATAAATTATGTTCATGTTCACGACTTCTACGTTTACTTCGTTAATTGGCCGAGTCCATAAGCCAGGATATAAAGCAAATGGGTGTATGTACACTTGTGATGTGCCAGATGTGAAGATGTAATTAAAGAGATGTACAAAGTACCATCATTATATTTGGGACATCTTAGCCACTCAGCAGCGCTGCCCTGGCTGACCTGCTGTTGCGGTTTTATGTCAGAGTTTTCCTTCTCCTAGATCACCTGCCTACCAAGGCACATGAGCGTGATCTACACAGTACTATTTGCCCATAGTTGGGGGTTGGAATGGTGCAGCACCGGGACGTGTCCACACGCTGGTGGGCCCTGCACACTGCACCTTTAAGGCTCCAACCTGCTCCGAGATCTCTAGCACATTCGCCTGGGGCCGCAAGGTGCCCGGTATCCGCAGTGTACCACGAGGAGGTTGTGCTAGAGTCTTGTCGATGGAGAGGCTATGTACCAGCCTACCAGGCTCCCTTTTCACTACAAGGAGCTATCTGGCGGCTAGAGCTGAAAGCGAGAGTATGAAGCACACACTACATACTACACACTACACTACAGCACTAGGCACATCACACAGACCTGTGTAAACACCACACCACTGTAAACACCACACCACAGAACTGAAAGAGTGGCTCGACAATATTTTACCTGACCCTCACCCCTGTACAGCAGGGAACAAGGAGGAAGAGCACAACAAAGTGCGAGTAAAGTTTGAACAGGGTGCGAGTAAAACATAAGCCGCAGTTTAGGTTACAGCTCCCTCGAAGGCCTTGGTGGTTGGGTGGTAATAACGTAAACTGTTCGGGAGCATTGGGACAATGTAGTGATTACTGTTGATGGCAGTCTGCTATTCATCAACATGAGTTAAGATATGTGTCTTCTTCTCTCGAGAGTGTCGCAGGGAAGGTTACTTATCGTAGCGGACACGCTCCTTCGTTGACTATAGTTATCAAGAGCAAATCTGGCCGCACGACGCTGGATTTTTGGTTACCTCCTTCTTGGTGTGTGGGTTCCATGCGGTGCAGCACTGAATTCACCATTATTCGAAGTCAAACGACAAGCGTCAAACTTCGCGTTGAGATGGTAGAAGCACTAAAAAGATTAATTTAAGTCCAGTGCTTGGGATAGTAAACTTTGTCCACAAATAAGAGGAAAAGAGAACGTGGAACGGCTGTCTATCCTAGTTCTCCAAGGAGAATAATATCAGCCTTTAGGAGTGCTCTATTTGGGCTGAGGAACAGGTGAAGAGATGGCAACAGCAGTAGCGAAGTGAATCAAATCCTGGAACGTGGAAGTCATGGTCAGGGCCATATGTTTTGATACGACCGTATCCAACACTGGACACACAAATGGTGCATGTACAGGTGAAATTGGGAAAGGAGCTTCTCAGTGTTATATATTTGAACTCGTCCTGCAGGCTGCTTTCTCTGTATGTCTGCGATTGTCTAGTGGCCCCGAGATATTACTCTTCAGGAGATTTAAAGTGCAATGGGGCTGCATAGACGAAAATAGGTTCAACACAGTACGTGGCTATACAGCCGCGACAAGCGCTGTTTCCGGATTATGGCTAAACTTCTGCTGGTGATTATTTTCCTCGGAGGTCAGCCCAAACTGGTTTATGGCTCCATATGCAATGTATCGCGCCAGATGGATGGTAAAAGTAGTAGTTGGTTGATAGTCCGCCAACAGGCAAACTGTCCACAAATCGGGAGTTAAGAAGAAAAAATTAATGAGGTGTGGACAAAAATAACTTGTTAACCACCTAAAAGTGTGTATGGTATGCCCACATAATATCATCTCAGGCAGCCACTTTTTAGGCTTCGTGAATGAAACTTGAAACACCTCGACTATATAGTATAAGGGGTTATGCCTAGTAGACGTTAAAGTGGAAAAAACAGGATTTGTTATCGTCCACGTGCGTTCAACTAAAAAAATTGTGTTTGGGGCAAATTGTTACATTTGTATGCTGACGATGACTGAAAGAACAAAACTTATTTAAACGTGGCTTGTGAATGCTTTTTTCACTTATGAAGCCTATCGTACTGGTTTTATAACCAATACTGTAAATGTTAGCAGCGTCAAACAAAATTAATAAATATCTCAGAAGGGCGGGTTACACATAGATAAAAATGGTTGGACTCTCAATAAGACAACGGGTTCCTTGTCCATTTCGGTGTTTACCTTGGATGGCGATCTTGTTAAATCTTGTATTTTTTATGGCACAGCCCTATTTGAACAATTAATAAATTTTGCATGATACATTGAATTGTGGATGCCTGTGCGTGTGTGCACATGAGTGCGTATTATTCATTCAAGTAGAAGTCACAACACGCACACACACACACACACACACACACACACACACACACACACACACACACACACACACACACACACACACACACACACACACACACACACACACACACACACACACACACACACACACACACACACCAAACACACACACACACACACACACACACACACACACACACACACACACACACACACACACACACACACACACACACACACACACACACATACACACACACACCACACACACACCACACACACACACACCACATCACAATATATATATATATATATATATATATATATATATATATATATATATATATATGTATATATATATATATACATTGCCATTCACTATTTCATACTCGATTCAATAATTCATATTCTATTCACAATTGTGCGTTATGAAAGAATCCGGGGAATTAGTCCCTTTTGGTAAATAAAAATGAAAAACTTAATACATGAACCTACGTTATTATGCACACTGTGTATAAGATGCATAAGTGTGCATATGCCAATTAATGTAATAACAGTGACATGTACGAGTGACATTTGCTTTTGCGATCCACACGTTCTTTGCTGTAACAACGCGCGCGCGTGCGTGTGTGTGTGTGTGTGTGTATGTGTGCGTGTGCGCGTGCGCGTGCGCGTGCGCGTGCGCGTGCGCGTGCGCGTGCGCGTGCGTGCGTGCAAGTGCAATTACAAACAAACGGTTGGCGCATCAAGACTAATATGCCTACTGCACCTAATGCGTATACAAGGTATATGCGATGTAGATGATATTGTTGGTGACTGTACCATTCACAGGCACTTTTATTGAACATGTTAACATTTAGCCAAAACGGTGACTTGCCCATACACAAAATTATGACGACGTGTAGAACGTGACGTCACAAATACGGCTATTAAGGATGGCGTGCGTTTCAACATTGCGATTTAACGTATAACGTACTAATATCTACTTGCACCAACAGAGGACGCTGAACGTTCAAATACCGATGTTTGCAGCGCACCTGCTCTTGTGTTGATCACTCATTCCGTGGATTGGGATCACTGAATCGGAAAACAAGATTATTTAGAAATTAATAAAGTACTATGCAGGACGAGGAGATACCGCTATCTGGCACGACAGGTCAGGATGGATGGTGTATCTATGTTTGAAATATTAAAATAGTGTATGCAGAATAGAGGCAATCCAAGTACGTCACGCTTTTTTTTGAGAACCCCACCCCCTTGTCACGCTTCGTAACGCTGGCCAGTACAACCCCTAAAGCTAAGTTCTTTTGAGAAAGACCCCCCCCCACACACACATATTATGCAAACATCTATTATTCACCAAGCTTGCAGCCTTTTCGCGCGCTATTACATACTTCACTGATGCATGGTCCGCATTCCTTTTTTGTTCGAATTCAGTTGAAATATACCCCAAACTGGCATATAAATCAATGCTATCAGTCTGATATCGACAGGTGAACGTGCAAAAAACTGTTTCATGACGAACGCAACGATAGCCAAGACACCCCACCCCCATGTAACGCTCCGTAGCGCTTACCCGGACACCGTCAGGCCCACCAGAGTGACATACTTTATGTATGGCCCCTTAGCCGACCGACCGACCGACCGACCGACCGACCGACCGACCGACCGACCGACCGACCGACCGACCGACCGACCGACCGACCGACCGACCGACCGACCGACCGACCGACCGACCGACCGACCGACCGACCGACCGACCGACCGACCGACCGACCGACCGACCGACCGACCGACCGACCGACCGACCGACCGACCGACCGACCGACCGACCGACCGGATTAAAAATCTCCGTTTCTGCTTCAGATATACCTGTGTCCCAGTTGGCACGGCTTCTTCGGGACAGACTGTTCGTCGACTACTTCAACGTATTCCTTGCACTTCCAGTAAGTATTTAGGGTAGAAAATGTGTAACTTGGAATAAAGTAAACATGCGAGCAATGGTATTTGTCACTGCCTTTGGCTTGGATATGTGTTGATCGTGAAGCAGTGTGGTTGGGATACGCTAGTATACATGGGAACTGTAGCGCCTGTGTAGATGATACAAAACTGCCACATGTTTATTCATGGATTTAGAAAATAGAACAAATTATTATAACATTATGGGTTTGTCTATAGTTCATGCCAAACCCGTGGCAAATATGTTATTAATTATCTATGGGACAAACAACGAACAGAATGCTCCGTACTCGGCACAACTGCTGGTGAAAAGGCCCCAAACAAATGCAGTTCCCATCGTCAATAGAGAACACGTTTTAACGTGGCTAACGAAGACAGCAATCTGATTGACCATGGTATTGCAGTGCCTAAAACAGTACGCGTTCTTCTCACAGATCTTTGCGCAACACGTCTTCTACAAAGTGGACGTTGGCGAATACGAGTTCTATCCGCCGGTCAGACGGATGCGATACGTACGTGAGTCGGTTTGTCGTTGTAGTATGCTGCCTTCAAGTGATTGCATGTGAAAGGCGCGTCTGTAGAACAAAACTTGTAGACTCGGGTCATTAGTATGTTTGCATTAAAGTTACTCAAGCACGCACGCACGCACGCACGCACGCACGCACGCACGCCTTGTGTCCGTTCGGGTCGGTGGAACCTGCTATATGCACACATCGTCGAATGTCTTAGTAAGGTAACCTACGTTTCTTCATCCATCAAACTGGGGCCGTGTGCATTACATAAAGTGGCCAACCGTGCGACTTGAGAACATTGGAAGCTGGGCATCGAATGTGTTAAAGTGGTCTTGTCATTGTTGTACAATTGTTTACCTGGGTCTTTGCTTGTCAAAGGCAGCCCGCTGTGCATATTCACGTCCGGCTGTTGTAGCACTGATTATTGTCAAGTGACCTAACTGAAATGACATGTACATTTTAATTAAAGTAGAACGCCTTCTCTTTTCGCTAACCAGAAGTCACAACACGCACATACACACACACACACACACACACACACACACACACACACACACACACACACACACACACACACACACACACACACACACACACACACACACACACACACACACACACACACACACACACACACACACACACACACACACACACACACACACACACACACACAAAGCACAAAGGGCCCCTCAAAAGCGAATTAATCGTGACAACACTTGTCGGACTTCAGTGCTGCCAAAACGCGCAAACAGTTTAAATAGTGTTTGAGAAAGTTCTAGAGATGGACAATCACATCTAACTATTCACACGATGACATCTCTAGAACCGTTGGTAACTAATTTGGTGGAAAGTGCTTGGATGTGTGTTTGCTCAAGAGAAAGGTCAATATTTTACGTTGTTATTTCTTGTTTCTTTTTTTTATATGTACCTGTATATTGTAATTATTGTATATATGTTTGTATGCCGTCGTCTACAGCGTTCTGAATGCTTATACTAAAAATTTAGTTGAATGAACGTTAAGGTATGGCGTTACCTCCACAGTCAACACCACACGTCTCGATCTTCGGCTTTCACGCACTCAGTAAGGGCCCCCACAGCACGTTTATAAGTCCTCCAGGCACCCACGTTGCTAATCCGGCATTGGCCATCATGGAGGCAGTTGTGATACACAAAAAAACCGTCTACACCCCGATGACAGGGTAATGCAATAGCTCGCTTCTTGCAGGCTGTCGATCAACAGAAACTTCTCGACTGGCTACTGGAGCAGAGGCTTCGGCTGTTTGTTTCGAGCGACCTCTACCGGGAGTATATGTTGTGTCGCCAGCTGATCAAGATCCGTACTCGCGTGCAGCCTGCAAGATGGCAGCGAGGTTCGAGTAGGCGTAATATTGATAGGCGGGTGGTTGACGGAGGTTGCATGACATGACCACAAGTGTCGCTTTGTTTCTTATGCTTCTAACACTAAGGCATATATTTTGTTTAGCATTTTATATGTACATTCGTTTTATATCTGTATTTAGCTCAGAAGATAACATTGTGCAGTTTCGCCTTCATTTGAAGACTTATTTGTTTAACCGTGGTTACCCTCTTTAGCTACTTAGCGTATTCATCAATCTTTGGACAACGTTACCGATTTCAAGGTTGACTAATGACTAATGACTGAATAATATACAGTCCAATCCAATGTCCAATCTCTTCTGCGGCAGACGACGGCAAGCCAGAGGCGTATGACGTCACCCAGGACGCCATCGGTCACGTGCTCGGCATGCGTCTGTTCCGGCGGTCGATGGAGGGCACGCCTGGGGAGAAGGCCGTCAGTTTCTGGCTGGACATCGAGCGGTTGTACGCGACGAGTGAGACACTGGAGGACGACGACCATCGCCTGCGGCTGCTTCAGCTCAAGTACTTTTTCAACGACGAGATGACGACACTGCGGGAGTATTCAGCTTTAAAGAATCACATACTAGGTAATGTCGCAGATGGCTTTGCTTCCCTCCAAGGGGAAATATAAGTTTGTCCTTGGGTATCAACATCACGTGGTGCCATCTCATATCCGGAGGTCCGGTACCGTGGATAGCCACTCATTTCTGCGTTTTACCGTTTTGACCAAATCTTCATACGTGTTCCGCAGCTATACCTTGATGTTGCCTGTCCGTGTGGCGCTTGGTCTTCCCTTGTCTCTGTTCCCCTCCATCAACCCCTTCAAGTGTATACAAACCCCTCCTAATGTATACAAACCCCTCCTAGTGTATACAAACCCCTCACTGAACAGGCTAATACAATTTTGAACTTATTTCATAGATTAATACCCAGTGTCAAAGTCATTGATTCAGATAAGAACAATCTAGTTCACATGACAGGGCCAGACATGGTATATACTCCAGAATTAAGCTCGCCTCTTCCGGAGAGTGCCTCTCTCACTATGAAAAACCTCGTCCCAAATAGGGGATAGCTTCACCCTATCTTAGTATGAATCCTTGCCTTTTGAAGGGACATCTTCATCCCTCCTAGATTACTATTTCGATTATGTATGTTACGTCTTGCCATTAACTATTATGAAATGCTAATGCTATACTAACCGTTTACCTTACAACGCGATCCGTAATGGCGGTATCGACAAATCTGCATCAAGAAACTAAAATGTATCCGCCTACATATGTGTGCGTGTGGTTAAGTATTGCTGCACCCGACAGAGGATACGAGGACATTGTCACGTACAGAATCCTTCCGATGTATCGCAGGCGATAAATGCGCTCCAAGTTTGCGACAACTGCAGAATATCGTGCTAAGGATTTTACAGGTAGGCTGTGACAAACATCAGGCACTGGCGTGCGTGTGTGAATATTGATGTTGTAATTCTTTGATTTCATCTGCCTCCCGAATCACAGGAAGTCCCGATACATTAAACAATAATTTGTTTATGTTTACACTGTCTAGTCGCTAACATCATTCGATTATCGGGCTCTAGACTCGAAGATCTGTCGTGATACTCCGTTGACCTGGCCTTATATATATATATATATATATATACTAATATAAGCCCAGGTCAACGGAGTATCACGACAGATCTTCGAGTCTAGAGCCCGATAATCGAATGATGTTATATATATATATATACATATATATATATATATATATATATATATATATATATATATATATATATATATATATATATATATATATATTATATATATATATATATATATATATATATATGTATATATATATATACATATATATATATATATATATATATATATATATATATATATATATATATATATATATATATATATATGTATATATATATATATAACATCATTCGATTATCGGGCTCTAGACTCGAAGATCTATATATATATATATATATATATATATATATATATATATATATATATATATATATATGCGATATGCGCTCTCGCTATATATATATATATATATATATATATATATATATATATATATATATATATATATATATATATATGCGATATGCGCTCTCTGTCCGTATTTATTTACCGTAAACAGCAATATTATGAATATTACAATGTTGGCCAGTTTACCCATATTAAAGCCGCCCCCTCCCGAGGATGGTATAACACTGTTGGATGTGGCGCAGTCAAAAGTTAATATGCCACCTGGACGCGATAACAGTATCATAGTATAACACCCAGTAGTTTCATTTCTATATTTGAATAAACTGCATCGATTAAAGGAAATGTGAGGATTCTACCGGGCAATTTTCGAGCTGTGGTTGATCGTGTTGCTGTTTTCTGAAGTTTGGTAGCCTCTGTAGTAAAGTGTCGTTCACTTGGGAAGGACTACTGGTTGAAGCGATACCTAATCCACTATGCCACCTTGGAGACGACCGCCGCCAGACACCTGGAACGTTCCCTGACGGACGAGCAATCCAAGCACAAAGGTTTCATGGTTTGTAAAAGGGCAGTTCTCCTAAACTTAGATTGAAGATGAACCTGTTGTGTAGTAGTAGTAGTAGTAGTAGTAGTAGTAGTAGTAGTAGTAGTAGTAGTAGCAGTAGCAGTAGCAGTAGCAGTAGCAGTAGCAGTAGCAGCAGTAGCAGTAGCAGCAGCAGCAGCACTAACAGTAGCAGTAGCCGTAGTAATAATGTAGGCATTAACATTATATTGACCCAAAGGTGGGAATTCTGAACATAAACAAGTGGTGTTGAAGTGTATGAATATATAAGAAAGGACGTCTTAAAGTTGCAAGATGTAGCATGAAGATGGTTCTGAGAGGAAGAGTATGAGAAGCTTGGTTGCTTCCTGTGTTATTTCGATTGCTCCGTGCCCTTGTAAGAGTCGTCCTTGTGTATCGTTCTTCTACAGATCGAGCTGCAGCGCGCCGACAGAGATCGGAAACTGCGGCGGGCGCTCTATCCAGAAGGCCCGAGTCCCGGCACGCCTTTGACAAGCGCCATCGACCGCACACTCAACCTCATCATGGGCGACGCCAACGCCGTCTGGCGACCACTCTATCCAATCGACAACGAGGAGGAGGAGGCGCTGATGTCGTCGTCGGACGACCTGGTTACGATCTACGGGCGCTCCCCCCTGCCGCTGTCGGCCGAGCCGGCGACGAGCGGCTCCTACTCCGAGATGTCGCTGTCTGAAGAATCGTCGAGTAGCTCAAGTATGATGAGTGACGACGACGGCACGGACCGAATCTCCTTCCCGCATGGTAAGGACGGCCGAGTCTTCTTCCCACCTGGTAACGACGGATCTAGTCTCCTCCCCGCCTGGCAAGGACAGACCTAGTCCCTCCCCGCCTGGAAAGAACAGACACGGTCTCCTTTCCGCCTGGTACGGACATACCTAGTATCTTTCCCGCCTGGCAAGGACAGACCCAGCCTCCTTCCTGCCTAGCTAGGACGGACCTATTCTCCTTCCCGCTTTGTAAGGACAGACCGAGTCCCCATACCGTCTGGTAAGGACGGGTCCTGTCTCCTTTCCGCTTGGAAGGGACGGACCTAGTCATATTTCCGCCTGATATGGAAATACCTAATCTCTTTCCCACCTGGCAAGGATGGACCTAGTCTCCTTCCCGCTTGGGAAGGACAGACCGAGTCTCCTTCCTGTCTTGTAAGGACGGACATAGTCTCCTTTCCGACTAGTATGGACGGACCTAATCTCTTTCCCGTCTGGTAAGAACGGACGTAGTCTCCTTTCCGGCTAGTAAGGACAGACCGAGTCTCCTTCTCGTCTGGTAAGGACGGACCTAGTCTCCTCCTTCCCGCCTGGTAAAGATGACTTAATCTCCTTCCCACCTGGTAAGGATGGACGTAATCTCCTTCCCGTCTGGCAAGCAATAGTACCAGAGCTAGTCGACGTCAAGGCATCGATGTGATTGCTCTTGTTGGTCCAAATTACTTATCTATTGTACATTACAAAGACACATTTTTAATCAACGAATCAACCTTATATTTCCGACGTACATGTGAACAAATGAAAATATGAGCACAGCGCACTTGAGTGTGAACTACGTAGCACAATGTTTGTGGCAAACACTGTCGTAATGTTTCTAACGGACAGTAACGTGATACGGAAAACGAACAATCCCAATGTGTCTGTCGTAATTCACACAGCCGAGAAAACGCCACGGCAGCGTGCACCGCCCCTTATCGGACAACCAATGAATCAGTATCCGGAGGAGACAGCGAGAGCGCTGCAGTGTCTGTCGGCGGAGGTTGAGAAGGATCTGGAGCCGGTCAGACAAACAAATGCCGCCGTGTATGAGCAGTGGCGGCAGCTTAGTCTCTCGATGCTGCCCGCTAAGGTACGTATGCAGATGCTCGCCTGCTCACCATACTCCAGTTAGGAATTCAAATGACACTAGAACTCGTGTCAGTGTAGCAAGACACCAACTTCCTCCATCCTGTACGGTTCTTGTACCGTTCTGTTCTTATTACGTATTTTAGGCTGGTGTTCTCTTCCTCCAGGTGGCTGCTCAGGTTGTTGAGCCATCGTAACAAGGGCCTTCCCCTCGGTCTCTTTCCTGCCACCTTCATCCGTGGACCACTTTTATGATAGAGTCACCTTTTCTTCTCGTCACATGACCATGCCGTCTCAATGTATTCATCTAGATCATTGCTACAATTGGGATGATCTCGCTCTTCCTGTAGAGATGATAATTTCGCTGTGTGTCACATTGGTGAAACCCTGTATCATTCTAATGGTTTTTCATGTCTACTGCAGTGATTCGACTTTCAAGTCTCGCTGTCAATGTTCTAGTGGTAACATTCACTACCAAAATGGAGAAGTCTTAAATGATTCTATGTATGATCTGTTTGGCTATTTCGTCTGAACGCAGTGTATATTTGGGATTATAAAAAGAAGCATTTACCCACGTGACATATAATATTCAAAGAACAAGATTCAAACTGAAAAGCTTTCGTCATGATTACACGATTGGGCTTTTCAGTTGAAATTGAGTTGCAGTACGATTACGATGATAAATGGTGGAAGTAGTGACCCACAGTTGTGTACAGGGTACGGCAGCCGTGGCTGAGTCGGGCCAAGGCAGACTGCCCGTGATAGCGCCGCCTACCGAGGTCGGAGACAAAGCCGACAAGTTGACGATGCCACCCGCCTTCGCTCTGCCGCCCATAAAGAAAGGTCAGACCCTCGTTGGATCGTCAGCTCAAAACGCCTGCGGCCGAGAAACCCAGAGTGGCCGCGAAACGAGCTTCGAGTCGCGGCGAGCGGAAGTCGAAATTAGCGATTTGAATTCGAACTGCGTCAACATCAGCGTGTTCTCCAGTAACTATCGCAGGGAGAATCGGCCGATACTCGCAGCCATAGTGTCGGACCAGGTGGCTGGTCATCCGTTCGAGGTCTACTTGAGGAAAACCTCCATGGGGAAGCAACTCGCCAACTTGCAGTTCTGGGGCGTCGCCGAGAACTACATAGCCCTGAGGCGTTGTGCGGCGGTCGGAGATGCCTACGACGCGCTTCAACAGCTGTGCGCTCGCGTCGTCTTGTCGCACTTTCAGCACAACAAGAATCGGCTCGCTACGGCTCTGGCTTTACAGTTGGAGCAAGGTCAATGGGAAGATATACTCAGGGAACAACAGGACACTATATGCAAGGTGCGTAGGCGTGGAAACCACCCTCGAAACTGTATATGAAATGTTTAGTGCAGATACGAGATACGACAAGATTGCCATACATCCAAAAAGTAATAAATGGCTTAGAGCGCCTCAGAGAACTGGTGATGTCGATCTCTAAACCCAATGTGCTACTTCCCAGCATTAAAGCAAGAACATTTTTTTTCATCATACAATGAAGCCAGTGGTTTATCGAAATCAAACATTGGACACGTTTCTTCAACGATGTAACACCACATAGCATAACAATTCCATAGCATTACATTACATTTCTTGTTGAGCTAAATACCACAATATGAATTGTATTTAAAGAGAAACATTTCGGTACTGACCTCACAAAGTGGTTACTACATTGCACTGATTAACGCGACGTTCTTTGTTTTTCTCCAGACGTTGCGTCAACCGTACGAGAAGTACCAGTTATACGACAGGAACATCTTCCTAGAATACGTGGTACGTCGGCTGTATGCATAGTTTGACCGTTCATGCCTTCAAAACATACATCTTAATTGCCGTATTTTTGTTGAACAGGTCAAGCACTATTGACACGACATCCGATACGCAATACCAAAATCTGATTTTTTCCAATGCATATAATTATGCATCGAATCAACATTCAAAAGCAAATATTTAACAAGATTTAACAAGATTTGCCATCCAAGCCAAAGGCCCAGATGGCAAGTGGACAAGAAAGCCATTGGCTTATCGAGAGTCCAACAATGTTCATCTACTTATAACCTGCCCTCCTGAGATATGTGTCAACCTTGTTTTTAAACATATTCACGCTGCTAGCAGTTACACAATCTGTAGACAATTTGTTCCATTCATTTATTGTCCTCTGTGAGAACGAGTGCTTCCTGATGTCCAATCTACATTGATCCTTTACTAATTTTACCTCATGTCCTCTAGTTCTGCTATCCTTCTTGAGTGAGAAAAACATATTTCTATCAATATTTTCATACCCATTCAATATCTTAAAAACTTCAATCTGATCTCCTCTTAACCTCCTTGTCTCTAGAGTTGTTAAACCACATTCTTTCAGGCGTTCTTCATAACTAAGGTCTCTAAGTTCCGGAATCATTTTAGTTGCTCTCCTTTGTATGCGTTCAAGCGTATCTATATCCTTCTTACGATATGGTCTCCATGCTTGTATACAGTATTCTAAATGAGGTCTAACTATTACTTTATAAAGAGATATAATTAACTTTTTTCCCTTGTATGTTATGTTTCTTCTAATCAATCCAAGAATTTGATTACCCTTTGAAGCTGCAATACCACACTGCTCTGAAACTTTCATATCAGCGCTTATTGTAACTCCTAAGTCCTTTTCTTTTACAGTAGTACCCAGAACAGTATCTCCCATTTTATAGTTTACATTCAAGTTCCCATGTCCTGTATGTAGGCATTTACATTTCCCAAAAATTAACAGCATCTGCCATTTCTCAGACCATTTCACTAATCTGTCTAGATCGTTTTGTAAATGTTGTTTATCACCATCAGTATTAACCAATACCAAGTATACGCAATACCAAAATCTGATTTTTTCCAATGCATTTAATTATGCATCGAATCAACATTCAAAAGCAAATATTGCCCATATGTACGTAAACTTAACAGTTATAGATTCACCGATCTCCATGGTTGATTATTCGTACGACACATATGTATATTTAAAATGCACACATAAATGCATATATAATTTTAAGTAAACTTTACCAAGTTCAACAGCATAGTGCAGATAAGGGCTACGCGTTTATGGGATAGTTTGATAGCCATAACCGGCAATGAAATCATCTAAAATATCGACCTGGAATACTGTTTGTGCAGATGGTGCGGAGAGACCGCAGAGGTGTCCGACGATTGAGCAGCTTCCGTGCGGAAATCGCTGACCCCCCGCCGCAGACTTTGAAGATGCAGCAACGGCTTGAAGAGTCTCCGGAACTCTGGAAACAACGCATTCTAGTCGCCCTGCAGATGGCGCTAGAAGCCTCCGATATAGGCAAGCTCAATACTGCAATTGATTGCACAACCTGTGTGTGTGTGTGCGTGCGTGCGTGCGTGCGTGCGTGCGTGCGTGTCTGCCTGCCTGCGTGCGTGCGTGCGTGCGTGTGTGCCTGCATGTATGTGTGTGTTAGTTGTTCTAAGCACGCGGCAACGTTCTATTAACTGATTAGTCTGTACATATATTGTGGTTACTAGAATGTGATGGTCGTATGAGGCGTCATTCAAATATTCAGTCTTTTGTAAACCATCACACCAAACTGACTTTTACATACTGTCACTGTGGGTGGTCACTGCCAGGGAGCATGTCATCTTCGGTTGTTCTTTTATCTCCCAAATTAATGCGACACGACCAACATTAACGTGATTATTCGAGTCACGAGGGATACACAGTCTACGATATTGAGAGCCAGGTTTTTGCACTAAACGAGCAGTTGCTTGCTAGCCACTGCACTGGCGCGTCTCTCCTCAGATGTTACTATCTATTATACAGGTATTCAAATATGATACTTATATGTTGACTTTGTTAACTAAACTGTAGCGATTATTAACCAAAAACAGATGGTAACCTTAACGGTTTCGTAGAATACTCACAAATCTGGTGTTCTTTGCCTTTTCCTGCAGCGGACGAGGGGTTGCTCCTGGGACCCCTCGAGTTGGACCCACTACGACAACCGTCCGATGAAGAACATGGCAGTTTGGCCCTCGACGAACTCAAAATTACACACAGGCGTGAGTAGCCATATGTAATGGGTGTCAGTAGTATCCAATACGAAATTGGCATGCCCCATTAAACATTTTTATCGGCCTTCGTAACATACAAGTGAAAGCTGCTTTCATACCGGATACAAATTCTCACCGGACTGACCACTGAAATAATGATGACTTTGTTTGTCCCCGTTCGTGATATTTGTTTATCGTTTATGGTTCGTTGCGTCTCTGAACTCAAGTTCCTGATGATTTAGGCGACATAGAAGTGTATTACTGTTATTATTATTATTACGTACTACGAGCATATTAAAAAATATGCGACATACAGTCAGTGGAATTCGTGAGTAAAATGACCACTTCGCGGTTGACAAAAACACTGGTAATCCACAATTCTGTACGAGCAATATGTTTGGATACGACAACATAAGCCAAGGAAACACGACTGCTGCTAGACCTTGCTAAAATGCATATAATTTGCCTTTTCACGCTAAGTAAGTTTAACGATAAACTTCAGGTCCAGCCAGTTATTTTTCTTTCGTCACAGCGGACATTGTGTATGCGCGTGCGCGAAGACGGGAGCTGCTACGCATGCGTCGTGCCCGTGCAACTTCGCCTAGTTTTCCCACGGTGTTTCATCAGATTCGTTCGGAATCAGATATCCTTTCGCCCGGTCTAATGGCGCTTCCTGTGTTCGCCAGACCGTTCAGGAAATGCGGCAAGTTGATTTGTCGGCCATCCAAACCCAGGTGAGTGCACATGCAAGAATATAATATGTCATTACAGAGATACTAAATGTACGGTGCATTGTCATCCACACGAAGACCGTAGCAGACGTTTAATATGCCTTATTCAGCTTTCAAGAACCGCTTACACATCCCCGAGCTGTATGTATGCGTGTCTGCGTGCGTGCGTGCGTGCGTGCGTGCGTGCGTGCGTGCGTGCGTGCGTGCGTGCGTGCGTGCGTGCGTGGGTGGGTGCGCGTATGTGTGTGCGTGCGGGCGTGCGGGCGTGCGGGAGTGCGTGCGGGAGTGGCCCGATGCAACTACTGTTGTGGTCTGTGTGATAATGCTATTTATGTTATTTGTAATGTAATTTAAATACTACCTCCCACTTTCTCCCTTTCTTCTAGGCCAACCTCCCACTTCATACCTATTTCTGAGACCAACATCCCGCCATTTTTAGGACGAACCTCTCACTTCCCACATTTTGGCACACACACACACACACACACACACACACACACACACACACACACACACACACACACACACACACACACACACACACACACACACACTCACACACACACACACACACACACACACACACACACACACACACTCACACACACACACACACACACCTCACACACACACACACACACACACACACACACACACACACACACACACACACACACACACACCTCACACACACACACACACACACACACACACACACACACACACACACACACACACACACACACACACACACACACACACACACACCTCACACACACACACACACACACACACACACACACACACACACACACACACACACACACACACACACACACACACACACACACACACACACACACACACACACACACACACACACACACACCTCATATATGTTAATAACGTGGCAAACTTGTCCATATATAGTGTTTACCTAATATATATATATAATATATATATATATATATATATATATATATATATATATATATATATATATATATATATATATATATATATATGGTTATATATATATATGGTTTTATATATATATATCTATATATATATAACCATTTGAAGATATGCCTAGAAAATTATTACCCACCCACCCATTCAGTCATTAACTTAATATTTCACTCACTATTATAATGGTGCGCTCCATCAATTTCGATATGATTGTAATTTTTACTGTTTTTATGATTTGGCTGATGCTAAATATAAGCACCTCTGAAAACTGTTGCTTTTTCTAGGACTTTCAACGAAGTCCTAACAGACCCGCTCCAGGCAGAGTTCTTTAAACGGTTTTTGCGCTACAACAACACCGAAGCACCGATACATTTCTTTATGGACGTGGAACATATGAAGAAGAAAGGCCCCACAACGTCAAAGATTATGCAGATTATCCGGAATTACTTCCACCTTAAGAAATACGGTATGTGATGTTATCGCGTGTGAAGTTTTCTAGCAAAACACTTTCTCCAAAGCCTCAGTTAGTTTGGGTCCTTTTGTATTTTATATAGACTGCCATAGTATTTTTTATATTTTATATAGCTGACATCAAATAATCATAGTAGCTTTCTATCTTCTCAAGTAATTGCATTGTTGTTCATCTTTGGCAATTATTTTTCTTAAATAAACATTGCATGTGCGAACCGCCGGTGTGATTTCTGCTACTGACACATTTTATTCATCATACCTACAGTCACATTTATGCATCTTGAATATGATAACACGTTTTAAATATGTGGTTTGAAAGGAATATTTCCATGCAATATAGTTATCTTGAAATGTACACTTGAAATGTACACTTGACATTTGGAGGTAATGTTCGCCTGTCATGCTTTGTATATTATAACCAGAGCAGTATACACAAGTCCAAAATACACAAAATCGGGGTCTTTTCTACAACTTAATATATAGTAAGAGCCTCAAAGGGATACATTGGGAACGTGGAGTTTGATGCACGATGTCGTTGTTCTCTCTTCACCCGGCCTGTGCTGCTCAAGGTGGCTTGACGGAAATCAGGAAGCCGATCATACAAGAGATCGCCAAGTCAACGCTAGTCACCCTGCCAATGATCATTGCCGCACAGATGGTGGTAGCTCGTAACCTGGAAGAGATCTGGTAAGTGACGACAATATCCACATATCAGCTGCTTTCGTATTCGACATCTCTTCTTGGTGTTTACATTTCTTACATAAAACATCCACAATTGTTTGAGCAATTATAGCTGTAGTTACATGTGCATGTGATCATTTGCCTCAGTAGCATGTCGATCTGATCAGCTGCATCAATGGCATGTCCGTCTGATCAATTACATAAGTGGTCTGTCCATTTGAGCAATTACCTCAGTGGCCTGTTCATCTTATCTGATCAATTATCTCAGTGGCCTGTCCATCTGATCAACTGCCTCAATGATCTGTCTATCTGATCAATTGTCTCACTGGCCTGTCCATCTGATCAATTGCCTCAGTGGCCTGTTCATCTTATCAATTGCCTCAGTGGTCTGTCAATCTGATCAATTATCTTAGTGGACTGTCCATCTGATCAATTATCTTAGTGGCATGAACATCTGATCAACTGCCTCAATGCTGTGTCCATCTGATCAATTGTCTCAGTGGCCTGTCCATCTGATCAACTGCCTAAGTGATTTGTCCATCTGATCAATTGCCTCAGTAGCCTGTCCGTCTGATTAATTGTCCCTGTGGCCTGTCCATCTGATCAATTGCCTCAGTGGCCTGTCCATCATCTGACCAATTCCCACGGCATGTGTATATTCCTCTCCCATTCTATTTCATGTGCGTCATGTCGATTGACGAAGTTGCCACTGAGGCATCGCCAAACGGCTGGCGTTTGCTTATCTTCCATTTATTGTTCACAGTAGATTTTCGATGATACTGCATTATGTGGTTGGTCTTCTTTGAAATTAGAACCTGTCTGGCATTGGAACTGGCAACGAAACCACAAATAATGTGTCGGTACGTTAAGGCGAAAGTTGTAAATTCCATAGAAGGAATGCCAATTCTGATACCAATCTAACATTCTGCCACCTTGTGGCGATGAGCGACGGTGAAGCATGGACCTATATGTAATATGATGTGACTCAGCAGTCGCTTTGACGAAGTGTGTATTTTCGATCGCAGGTTTGCTTGTTACCAGCGAACATTCGAGTTCGACTCATCGAGTGCGCCTCTCCCAATCGTTGAGCCTAGTTCTGTCAAAGCCGAACCAACTATTAAGCCGGTCAGACAATTTTACAGCAACAGACGCGTGGTACGTCTACAGCGACATTCGCAAATGCTCTTGTTGCATACTTAGAAATTACAGTCTCATCTAAAACCCCTTGTTAAAATGAACCTAACAGAGAATCTGTAATATAAAATTCACTGTTTAAAAAATGATGAATGTTTACTGTATCGTGTAATTTTACATACTATTGAGTAGATCGTTCTGAGTGTAAAATACTGTTCATTGTAAAGTATGAGACCGTACGGATTAAATTATTACACACCATTTATTTTCATACAAAATGGGGGATTGCTCAACAATACTTTTAATTTGCTTACGGTCTTCGTGATGTGCCCCTGCACCCTTATTTTGTTGCATTGATGCCCTTACACCCTCCAAAGTTACATTGCCCCTTCTCACCATTGAAAGTGTCGTTTTTGCAATTATCAACAACGAAAATTCACTCAAGATCATCGAAAGAATAATTTGGTAATTGATTTAGTCGTGAAGAAACGAGAGCTTGTAATGTTTCACTTTTTGTTTCAGCGTTATTTGCTAGGTTTGTTCACCCGCATCGTAACGTCGTTTTTCCGTGGAATCCAGAAGCAGCAGTTGGTTAAACAATTCGACCTCTTCATCAAGATGAAAATAGAGTCTTGGACAGCTGACGATGGTAATTTAAGATTTTTCAATTGCTTCTATGTGTTGAACACTTTTGGAAATACCGTTATAATGAACAATTCTTTTTCACATCCTTTCTGTCGTACGATTGCATTGTCCGACGATATGTCTGTGGACTTTTAAACTGCCATCATAGTGATAGTTTTCGTAGACAGTGTCACCAAATAGTTGTAAATGTTGTAAAGGTCGCCAGCGTGGGTGCAACAAATCATATTTGCCAGAGAATGTTCAACCCAGAATTGACCTGAGGGGAACACTGCGATTGAACTTGAAACGAGGCCTTCTTGACGTGCATCAGTAGGATCATACCTAGCAACTGCCCTCTCTAAATCTCGCCAAAATGTGCTAAGAACGTGTGGTAATTTATATTGAATCTAGGCGAGTTATCTGGATATGTGCGTATACAGACAGACAGAGAGACAAAAGAAGAGGAAAAAGAGAGACAAACAAACAGAGAGACATAGAGAGGCAGAGAGAGACAAACAGAGACACAAAAGAAGTGGCAGAGAGAGAGAGAGAGAGAGAGAGAGAGAGAGAGAGAGAGAGAGAGAGAGAGAGAGAGAGAGAGAGAGAGAGAGAGATGCATACATAGAAACATGTATAATGATAACCACACTGTTACCGCGTGTCATTTGAAACTTGACATGTTGGTGTGCAGGCAGTTTGGCAACGTCGGCAGAGAGCGATACGTGGCTGTCGCAGAACTCGAACGCGGACAGAGCCGGGCCTACCAGGATCGTGGGAAACGTCATATGCGATGTGTCCAAGTTCCACAGGGATCTACATTTCCTCATCGAAGTTGAAAAGTACGTGCGGCGCTGCTACGTGTGAGATCACAATATCACTTCCCGCAAAAAGAGCATCAACAACAAAAACAGCATCAACAGCAATAACAGCAACAATAATAGTCACAACAACAGCAACAACAGCAACAAAAGCAAAAAGAGCAACAACAGCATCAACAACAGCAACAACTGCAACCACAACAACAACAAAAGCAACAAAAACAACAACAGCTAAACAGCTGCAACAGCAAAAACAACAAAGAGCATCAACAGCAACAATAGCTATAACAGCAAGAATAACAACAGCAGCAGCAACAAAAACCACTACCAGCGTAGCAAGACAAAGCGTATTGAAATAGCATACACTCATCAACAACAATATCACTGCAAAACAACAACATTAGCTAGCGGAGCGGCATAACCAAAAACGTGAACAGCAACAATGACAACCATTACATAACGGTTCTTCACACGTTACACCGACTGTCATTAGTCACAGCGTTGTGTCTCAGGTACCGCGTGTTGGTCGATGAACACAAGAGTCCGACCAGGCGTGACGCGCGGTCAGACTATTCAACGGACAGTATCGTGGCGAGAAAGGCAGCCACGATCATTCAGTGCTTCATAGACTCCGAGCTGCTGCCGCACATACAAGTGAGTCCAACCAGTAGGTTCCAGTCCTGCCAAACGCGGACATCATTAATTTGTAACACGTTGCATATAACAAAAATATTCATTGGCATCGTAATTTACTTTTTATATTGTGGTGCTGCTTACTCAACATAAAACAGGGACATTCTTCCAGTATCATCAGGGAAATATGTCGTCCACGACCGCAGCCGACCCTCACTGGTTCCGAATTGGATACAGTCAGTTCAACAACACCATGAACCAAATGGGGCTGGCGTCATCAGCATCGTGTGAGTGAGGCGCTGAAAGGCAGACCGCACACCACGTCACCAGTGAGTGTTCGCTGTACCATTATTGCACCGGGGACCTGGTCGGACTGGACGAAGCTGCATGGGCTTGGCACCAGAACCTCGAGTGCACCACACAGCGAAGCCCAACAATAAACGAACGCAGAAGAAGCGGTAGAAGAACGTAAAATCGCATAATTTTCACTGTTTAGTGACGTGAAAGGAACTGCTCGTTTTGTTTACAGATAAATATTCCAAAGAACATGGCGGAGAGCATAATGGCCGCGTATCACTCGCACTGGTTCCGACGGGGGCTCTTCCACGACGCGGCCATCCTCATATTCCCTGCCATGCTGTCGTTGTGGAAGAGGTAAGTTAGACCAAAACCTACAACAACGATCTATTCACCCATAGCAACATTTCCCACGATGAACGTGGTTTAATGCGCGCATATAGGCACGTGATGTAGTCGTCTGAAAGAAAGCTACTTGACAAACATGTAGAAAACAACACAGTTATAACTTAAACCCCGATTGATTCGCACTAAGTCGAAACGTGAACCAGCTCGGATGAAGACATTTTCTGACAACTTATGTTGGGAAGATACATCGCGCAGACGACAGGTCCTTTTCAGTTTTCAGGCAGTCCGTTTCATGACGTCATTCGCGGAGTACAAAGACCGGTTGAAGCGAGGTGGGCAAATACCGCGGGTCCACACGCCCGATTTGTACGAGGTGGAACAACGCACTACAACCAGGAAAGTCGTAGGTCGCGCTGGTACGTAACGGGCCGCGCCTAGTTTGAGTGAAGCCCAAACAAAATGAGGGGACCTATTATCATGTCGACGTATTTTGTGCAACGGTAGTAGAATCGGAAGCACGTCTTGTGTTAGCAGGACATAGACCAACGCCCTACACAGGAATCTTTCGAATGTTTTTACACCACAAGATAGACTTGGTGTATTCTTGCCTTGTGATTGTCGGATTCAAATAGTTGTGTTCATGCTTCCTCCATCGGATGTGAATAAAAGTGTTTGACCTTACGCGTGGTTATTACATGCATATATATATATATATATATATATATATATATATATATACATGTATATATATATACATATACATATACATATATATATATATATATATATATATATATATATATATATATATATATATATATATATATATATATATATATATATACATGTATATATATATACATATACATATATATATATATGTATGTATGTATGTATGTATGTATGTATGTATGTATGTATATATATATATATATATATATATATATATATATATATATATATATATATATATATATATAGTTTAATTTTTACATGCCAGTTATAGGAGGCTGCAGTGGGAGTGTATTGACAATTCGTCGTTGTCTGCTGCAAAGATCGTCGCTTTCGCTGTTGACAGACGAGCATCCACACGTAACGTTCAGTCTGACCGAAGGAACCTGCACCGTCATCCCGCTGAGGTTCCGAAGGGGCTCGGACGAGAATGTACCACTGCCACAATTCGAAGGTTAGCGCAAGTCAAGATTATTCATCACTGTTCTGCCATAAACCCCCGTGCCTCATGCCACGCGTCGAGAAGCAGCTCAGCCCTTTGCCGTGTCAATGGATAAAGGGAACAAGAACCCAAGTCAAGAAGCTTTCCCCTCCCATTGCCACACAGTACACTGTTTGTGCCTATCTTCATTCATTTTCTATCTTCTGCCAAATAGGTTTTTTCTTCAGTTTAGCAACACTTGGTTTAGTGTGACGGCAAGGGAGATTAGACGGTCGGACTCTTACATTTGGGTTCGAATACTCCTGTTCAACACTGGACACTTTCGTTCATTCCACGTTGCCCAGAGCACGTGTCTGAATAAATGAGTATCCGACATAGAATTTGGATGAATAGTTTACTCGCAGTAGTTGTTGTGTGGCTGAATGCTATCCAGAGAAACCAGAATGAGACATGGTAGTAGTGAAACGGAAAGTGCATCGAAACCGAACATACAAAAGAGCGGACAGTTATTTATTGCATGGGTATTTTTATACGCACACGTGCGCAAGGTGGGTGACTGGTTGGCTTGGATTGATGGATGGATGGATGGAGGGAGGGAGGGAGGGAGGGAGGGAGGCAGGCAGGCAGGCAGACAGGCAGGGAGGGAGGGAGGGAAGCAGGGAAGGAGTGCGGGAGGCAGGGGAGGATGGATGGATGGATGGAGGGAGGGAGGGAGGGAGGCAGGCAGGCAGGCAGGCAGGCAGGCAGGCAGGCAGGCAGGCAGGCAGGCAGGCAGGCAGGCAGGCAGGCAGGCAGGCAGGCAGGCAGGCAGGGAGGGAGGGAGGGAGGGAGGGAGTTAGGGAGGCAGGGAGGCAAGGAGGCAGGGAGGAATGGATAGATGGATAAATGGAAGAATGGATGGTTGGATGGATTGATGGATTGATGGATGAGTGCCTATCTTCCTGGCTGGCTGAGAGAGACGTCGTTATGTTATGTTAATAAACCATAAATGACATGTACTTTGCGCGTGGCTACACATTTTTCAATGCTGAAAAATAAAAGGGTTAACTCTGAAGTTGGTGTTGTAGGCTACTCGCAGGCCTACAACAATTCTAAGATGTTCCACGGATGGTTATACCCTCTTGAAACCTGGTCTTTGAAAAGTTGTTCTACCCGTATTTCTGGTAAAACACGCTATCAAACACATTATCTGTCGACCTCGGTGTGTTCGCTATACGTTCTTTCTCTCTACGTGTTGTCTAATGTGTTCTTGAGTAATCGCCGCTATATTGAAAACAGTATTATCTTTACATTTATCCGCCAGGTGGCGATGCTGCTGACGATCTGATGTCGAGGGAAATAGCACCAAGGATGGCTGCACCGAAAAGTATGCATTGTTTCACATCGGATTTGGCTAGAATAACATTTCCAACCACAATGGAACCACGTACTGTTCATGTAGGATCAACACCCATAGCTTGTCCGGGCATGACGAACGAACCTCTGACGAAGAGACAGTGATTGCTGTTGTTCCAAGACAGCCACGAATCATTAGTTACATCACTAGATTAATAGTATTTGAAAAGGATATAACATAATAGCCATCCAAAGCAGAACATACCCAGATGGCAAGTTAACAAGGAAGTCATTGGCTTATCGAGAATCCAATAAGTTGTCATTTGTATGTAGCGCGCCTTTGTCAGATATCTGTCAATTTTGTTTTAAAGCATATTCACACTGCTTTTAGACATATTCGCATAATCAGCAGATCATTTGTAGTCCTCTGTTAAAATGAATACGTTCATATGTGCAGTCTACACTGTTCCTCCACTACCGCTATTTCGTGCCCTTTATTTCTTCTATATTCCTAAAGTGAGAACAAATACTTATGTCAATATTTTCATAACCATTCAACGTCTTACGGACCACTCTCCAAAATTGTCTTCCAGTTCGTTTTGAAGTTTCCCTGCCTTATTACTTATTTATTTCTTTATCTAAAATGTATTATTACATACTATTGGCTTTTATCTCGACGAGTTCAGGAAATATATACCTTTCCTATAGTCGAATGCCAATGAAGGGTCCACGTCCCTTTAAAATGTAAACAACAGCAAAAAACAGCTTTCCCAAAAATATGTTTCGTTTTAGAAAGCTATTATGTTTAATTTACTAATGATAATTTACCATTTGAAGTGTCGTATGTTAAAGTAAACTTTTCAATGTGTGTCCCAAACAATGATTGAGGCCCCCACAATAGCTGCTCCTACCCAAATTTATTTTTTATTTCTCCAGCACCAATATTTTGATACTACAAATTAATGATTTTCCAAAATTAACTTTGTTAAGAAAACAGAGTATAACCAAATTTATGATGAATGTATTATTTCACAATAGTTATTTGAATAAGTGCCTTTACTTTTGATCTTCATGCTACCCAACAAATTGTCAAACTTTAACTGGTTACGCCCGGTACCACACTTTGTTATGGATTGAGACATAACTAAAGAAAATAATTACTTCAACATTTACAAATACGTAAATAACAATAATTGTTGTTTATATGAATGCTTTCTCATGGGATGATATCAATTATACATCAAGAGAATCCATTTAGACGAATGTTCAACATTTCATCAGAACTGTTACGTCCGGTATCAAGCTAGTCACCTGTCGCCAAAACGTTTAAACTAAGGTCCGTTAGGAAGATAATATGTTTTTCATTGCTCTCTTACAATTAGAACCAGTGTTGGAATAATATATGGAAAACAACAACTACGCTTTAAAATATTATCAGATTGTTGTTACGCCCGGTTCCAAGGTGTGGTGGTTGTTGTTACGCCCGGTACCAAGGTGTGGTGGTTGTTGTTACACCATGTACCAATGTTCAAAAGCAGGATAAACAAGATATGTCTAGATGTCAGGGCGGAAACGAAATGAGTTGAATAATGGCTACAAACATATTATGTTAGTGACGCGGGAGGTACCCACTGAATAATGGAAATAAGGAAATGTCTTACAAGGAATATATTCCTTAGAAAAGCATTTGACACAACTCACAAAGAATCAGTATGAATAAATGGAACTGCCGTGATACCAGAGGTCAGTGGCAACCTTAATGAGGACGTATATACTGTGCAAATGAACTTTGTAGAAAACATTCTGAGAAGCAACATTAAAGAAATCCAGTATGCCACACGATGAATGTTCAGAATGAAAATACTTTAACTACTTATTGGTATCTAGTAATGACGTTCTCACTGCAAAGGGCCATATCGATGCGTGGTAATAGCACCGAGTAGACAACTTCAGGAATGTGCACAATGTGATGGCGAAAAGACCCTCCACTATACAATGCATAGTTCCTGTTATTTGTGCTGTTGCCATGTTGCCAACACCAATATATTTCAAGGAAATTATGATAAATGGGTGAAGATATGAACTAAAAAAAGCCCTTTTGAAGAAAACAACCATGGACCTAAACGACCTGAAGAACTCTCGTCCAGTGTCGAATCATGCTGACACGTCTCAAAGATCGTTGTGGAATAAATGGAACTACCCTTAAATGTTTTGAATCGTATTTGACTAACCGAAGTCAGATTATTCAAATGCACGGCAGGACATCAACGGAACGTCCTATTGCTTTTGGAGTCCCGCAGAGCTATGTGCTCGACCCACCGATGTTCATTTCCTACACAACACCTCTTCGTGTTATCGCACGTCGGCATGAAATTAACATACATCTATATGCTGACGACATCCAACTCTACATCGCTTTCAGTCCTCTCTCAGAAGAAGACACAACCCAGGCTGCGAAGCACATACAAGCATGTGTCGTTGAAATACAAGAATAAAATGCAATATAATGTGTAGTAGAAATATATATATTGATGTCCTGCACAGTAATCATCAATTTGACATATACAGAATACATACATACTTTGTTTTAAAGATAGTTGTTACGCCCGGTACCAAGCTACGATGTTTATTGTTATGGACGGTACCAAGCTTTGATGATGTTTACAAATCACTATCTCTGAACTATATTATCTATAAAACATCCACCAGAAGTGCTCTATGGGAAAGGATTATTTTTAAATTGTGTTCTAGTTCAATTACCAGTTTGTATATGCAAGAGGACTGTACACACATGAGCAATTTCAAATCACATGCCAGGAACAAGGTCTCACTTTTATGAATTTATAGATGTTCCCCACACACATTTATTTATATATCTTTAGTGTGTTAAAACGAACTCGGCACCTTGGTACCGGGCGTAGCAGTACAGGGTAACATTACTGATATGCGCCGTCTGCCACTTAGTGAGTTTTCGGATTTAAACCAAAAAAACCTTCAGAATTAAAATAATTAGGCTATGTATTTTATCGGATTAAAATTTAACAGAGATTGGAGAATATGAAAAAATGGCCTCTCCCAAGTATGTCCATCCTACGGGATGGTCTCCAAACCATATTCTAAATGATTCCGAACTGTTGCTTTATACAAAGGTATAATTAGCTTATTTCCTGATATGTCATATTTCAGCAACCCATAAATATCATTACCCTTTGAAGCTATTATTATAAGCAATCTCGCAAGGATCTGAAACTCTCATGTCAGCATTAAATGCGATGCTGTTTCCTGCCATTTAAGGCAGCGGTCATCTCCGCTTATCGTACACTTCCTGTCTTGGCCGCAGCAAATCGCAAGTCCATCGATGTGCAAGACCTGATGACAAGGCGGGGGTCCGACGTCCGGCGGGCTTCCTTGCGCCGGTCATCGCCACTGCGGCCAGAGCCGGGTAACGGGTCGACCAACGCCGATACTTACCGCCCCTCACTCACACGGTATTCGGAGCTGGAACGCTTCGCCGAATCGCTGCAACTGGATCAACCCGGGGACTACCGCGAGATAGAGCCAAACAGCAACGTTCTTTCACCAGGTTAGTTCTGTGACTTGTTACATCATTTTCATTGAGCGATTTTTTTTTCGTGACGTTGGTTAACTGTGTAAAGGCCGGGTTACACGAGCGATCAATTGTCCAGTTGGTCGACCGACATGGTGTCGCATGATATCGCGGTGCAAGAATCGGTCGTGTAAACACCTTCACGAGGCCGATTAGCGCGGCCAATTTGCGGCCACAACTACGTCAGATGGAATTGGGGTTGGTCTCAATTTGGCAGACAGTCGGCCGCGATTTTGAAGGAGTGGCAAATCAGATCAGCGACCTTTCAAGTCTAAGTCGAGAGTTAATATCTAGGTCGCAGTGTCAAGACTTGTCGCTCGTCTATGCGCACACATAATTTAGCTGTGCATTGTCATACGACACGGTGTCGCTCGACCAACTCGCTCACGTAATGCGTGGTAGTGCGTCAACATTGCACACGAATCGGTTTTATTATTATAGTGCCTTGCGATCCTTAAGGTTAAAAACCGAACTCCGCGTGATTGCCATATCATATGTTTCCATAGTAATCTGGTTCGTATGTACTACAATAGGGACGCGAAACAAGGGAAACGCGCGGGAGCAGACGCACAAAGCGCAAGCCGCCAATGATTGGCTGCCAAAGCTGAACATCGAAAGCGATCCTGCGCGACAAGTGGCAGCTGTGTCAACCATTCGCGGACGCCGCCTGACGCAGTTGATTAAACCTGCAGCTGCGCTTCATCGTCTGTCAGAATGACAGAAGGACTAGATTGAACTGGCGTCAGCTATCTCTTGTGTCGGGGGTTGCAATTTAATCTACGGGTATATTGTATGGCATGATACGATTTATTACAACCTGTATATTGTTGTCGTTCGATGAAAAGTCATATATGCGTTGCTTTGTGGTAATGGCGAAGCGAAATGTGGCGACTTAGAAAATATTAATAAATCATCTCATTGGCGCAGTTTATTATTATGAAATACATTTTAAAGCGTTTGTCCACAATGAGATTATCTTACTATTAAGTAGCTTGCCTAACAGTACACCAATATGCAAAGGTTCGTTAAGTCTAGATGGTGGAACGATCAGTAAGCTAGGTTTTTGTCAAACGACTAGCTAACCTACTAAAAGAGCAGCGGCTTACAACACACACACACGCACGCACGCACGCACGCACGCACGCACGCACGCACGCACACACACACACTCATAATCGAAACAACACATGGAATAGGGGAGTGCCAGACGTCGGGGCCTTAGCCAGGGACCCATTGTCCCGATATTGCAACGAATTTTTTTAAGCCATGACGGGTTTTTGTTTTTCAAATAACGGGATTTTGTGGGACCATAACTGGTTTTAATTTACCCAATGAGGGGTAAAAAGGGTGCATTGGCTTTTTATTATGACCCATTATTTTTTGCGAGTTGTGGTGGCCTCTTGGTCTACTCCGTGCAATCTCCCCTTGAAATTGGCCTCCTAGGACAGTAGCCCCTCACACAGAAATATTGGTGTGGACGACGAGTAACTGTCAAGCATCAACAAGACAAAATTATTCAACATTTGTGACAATGATTAATTAGCACATTTCAGAGATATGTGTGCTATTGCAGCATAAATTTATTAAGGCGAAACAAAAGTCATCGTTTTGGTGCTATGCACATAAAAAGATAATAAAAACTGGCCATATGGAACTAAAATCAAGAATATCACGCCAGTGGTTTAATCGGAATGTGTTCTAAAAGTCGGAGAATGCGGTCATTTCTCCGGTTGATTGAGGGCTGACCAACGTGACCAATAAGCGCATTCGCAGATATATGAAATCGGGGTAACCTAGGATACCTGTGACGTATTAACGGAGACCGGCATATGCATTCCTAACGCAGTCTCAAAAAAAATATGTTATGCTAACAGAAGTAGAAATAGTTTAGTAAACAACCGCCAACGTGTTGGTTTAGACGCAAATAGCATGGCCATATCCTATTGGCAAGTATAAGTATATGTGCATACAAATATAGTTTCATTTGTCGAGCGAATATTGCCAGAATACCACACTCGTGACGTAGGGTTATCTAACATTATGTATGGCGTGGCCCATGAAATTAAGATGTGTTGTGCTCAGTAAGACTTTCCTAGCCACTGGCGTGATATTCGTAGTTGTAGTTACAAATTGTTATGTTTTAGTAACTCTTATATGTGCAAAACCATGACTTTTGTTTCGCTTTAAGGGGTAATTCAGTATTTTAGAGAAGCATTCAAACCCGGGGTGTGAACACATTCCCTACAAATGGTATCAGTGAATCCACGACACTTGCAGAAGACCAACCGGTATATCCTGAAAATGCCAATAGTAGGGGTATATAAATGAGTATACAGAGGAGTTGCGTGTAGACCAACTGGGGTTGAACCTTTATATCAATACGGTCAGTTTGCTTTGGTCGATTCAAAACCATCTTTATGAATGTTAAGACTCATTGGACTGCTTAAATAGATGGACTGGCTATTGGTACGTGATTTTGGCGTAACGTTTCAGCAGTTTTCATATATGTACAATACATATATGATGATATCGGTTTTCCAAAGATTTGAGCACTTCCAATTAACCCCCGATACGCGTGTAACTGTTTTTATTTTGCAAAAATTGGAAGTGTTCACAGTCATGGCTAACGGTCTGCCAAACGTAATCATCGGGGTCAACATTGGAAATGCGGCAAGATTCTCGTCGACGGCCTCAACAGTAATGTTGCCTTCCAATGCGCTCGTATTTACCGTGAATTCGAGTTCACAGCATGTAAAGAGTTGGCGACAATCATACAAGTCTTAGTGTATGGGGTGTCAGGGAGGTGTAGTAACTCTGACGGGGGAAGATGTGCTCCTTCGGGAGTAGTTTCATCCGCTTCGGTCCCCACCTGGCACTCAGCTCTCACTTGAGGCTCCCAGAAGCTGTCTACAAGCGGCCACACACCGGGAAACTGCTTCGACTGGCAGGCCAAACCTTGGTAGGGTAGTCGACGGTTCTCAAACCCCCGGTGAATTAGGGACTTGTTCATCCTAGCATGTGAAGACTATCCTGGTTGAGTGGGCGGAAGAATCACCAGTACTATTCAACGGCCAGGAAGGTGGTTCAGTGATGTGTTGTGGAACGCATAGGGCATTGGCTGGGCATGAATTATGCTATAGTCATCCACTGCATCCAGCTCCTTCTCCAGCCGTCTCGACTTTGTCTTGCCACTGGAATCAGAGGAACTTGGACGAGAGAGTTAGGCTAACGTTGTGCAACTCTTCCTCACTATAATCTAATTCACGTCACAATTTTATCCCTCAGCAACATATTCATGAACATTTTCGTTTCTGGCGATGGGCAAACAATGAAGCAACAGGTGCGGATACATTGGGAGTTGCAAGCCGTAAAACTGCACACATATGCTTTTCACTGACCGAAGCAGCAGTGGAACTCGGCAGCATCCTGAGCGACTGAACAGCATTATTTAGGATCGCACTGATCACCTCCGTAGCATGAGGAAGGGTCTAGAACAGAAAGAGAGAGAGAGAGAGAGGGAGAGAGAAGAAGAAGAACCTCTCTGATAGTCAGATAACTATCTCGCTACAACGTTCAAATAGCAGCCCAAAGCGAAACTTGCCTTGTCGAGAAGGGCCAGATCAAGGAGGTCTGAGCTGGATACACATTCTTCTGGAGAGGACGAGGAAAGGAGGAGCGCCGGGAGGCTGGAGTCGACTATCGAGTTCGACCTAGTCAGCCAGTTTTCCTGCCTACCCAAGGGTACAAACGATCGGATAATGACTCTGAAACTCCCCCTGTCAGGAAAGAGACAAGCCACATTCATCAGACTTTAATGCTAGAATTGGTGCAGACTTCACATCCTGGGAAGGCGTAATTGGAAGAAATGGCGCCGGCAGCTGCAACAGCAACGACCACCTTCTTCTGAGATCATGTGTTGCAAATTACCTTTTGATCACAAACACAGTCTTCCGCTTGCCCAACCGAAACAAGACGACTTGGATGCATCCACGCTCTTAGCATTGGCATCGCATTGACTACATCATTGTCAGGGGAAAGGACAGGCAGGATGTACGTGTGACCAAGGCAATATGCGGAGCAGAGTGCTAGACTGACCGCAGGCTGATTTTCTCCAAACTCAACATCAGAACCCAACCGTAAGTGCTTAGGCCCCTCAACGATTGAACATCTTCAACCTGAAAAGAAACAATGTCAGGCAAACCTTTATATAGGACCTAAACAGCTGACTTGACTCTTTGCAGTTAGATCCGCAAAATGGCGAGTCAGGTTGGACGGTTTTCAGAGATCTCGTGTTCACAACTGCTGCTGAGGCCCTCGGTCCCACAACACGCAAACACCAGGACTGTTTCGACTAGAACTCTGAAGATATTCAGGCATTGCTGAATGAAAAAATTCGCCTCCACAGAGCGTATACCAACGACCCAAAATCCACCTCCAAGAGATCTGCACTCAACAACGTCCGACAGGCCGACGAGATACAATCCTATGATGACAGGCACGACATGAAAAACTTCTACAGTGCGCTAAAGGAAATCTATGGTCCAGCACCATCAAGATTAACGCCACTCCTGAGTACTGGGCTGGGCTACACGGATCACGGAGAAAGAGAAGATACTCAATCACTGGGCAGAAAACTTCAACAGCGTCCTCAACCGACCTTCATCAATAAACGATGAAGCAATTAAACGTCTGCCCCAGGCTGAAGTCAACGAGTCCCTTGCCAAGTCTTCCACCCTGCTTGAAACTCTAAGGAAATCAACAGGTTTGCGACAATCACAGAGGCATATCCCTGCTCTGCACAGCCGGCAAAATGTTTGCTAGGATCCTGCTGAACCGCCTCATAGTGCACCTTAATCAAGGTTTACTGCCAGAGAGGCAATGTGGCTTCAGGAAAAACCGAGACACCGTCGATATGGTGTTTGCCGCCAGACACATGCACTGTACACCATCTTTGTAGACCTTACGAAAACATTTAACACTGAAACCAAACGGAAGGTGTTCATAGCGGTCATCCTGATAGCCTTGCTCTGTGCATATGAGACCTGGACAGTCTGCCTCAGAAAATTAATGAAAATTAAGTGGCAGGACAAGATTCCTGACACAGAGGTCCTTGCCAGGGCAAGCATGACCAGCATCCAAACAGTCCTTAAAAAACTCAGCTGAGATGGGCTGGTGATGGTCATGGGCTGGTGATGGTCATGGGCTGGTGATGGTCATGGGCTGGTGATGCCAGAGTGACGCCTACCAAAGAAGCTACTCTACGGTGAACTTCTGACAGGAAAGCGTTCCCAAAGCGGCCAAAAGAAACGCTTCAAGGACCCCATGAAGGCCTCCACCAAGAGCTTTAACATTGACCATGAGAACTGGGAGAGGGTCACACAGGATCATCCTAGATGGCGCAGCAGCGTCACCCGTGGGGCTGCCATTTCTGAGCAGAAGAGAATCAGCGAGGCCAAAAGGCGACGTGAACTGCGAAAGTCTAGAGAAAGCCACACGTTTTCAACCGACAATTTATATATATATATATATATATATATATATATATATATATATATATATATACACCCGAAGACTTCAGATATATATATATATATATATATATATATCTGAAGTCTTCGGGTTGGCCGCCTTATACGGTATATCGACCCCGTTCAACTGGTGCGGAAATTATCTGAGCACATTAGATAAAACACACAATGTTGTTGAAATCAATACTCAGCCATCAAACACTTAGCAGGCATTTTCCAAAGTATTTAACATCAATTGCTATTATGTTATTCTGACGAATCGACAATTGCCTCAGCCTCTTCGCAAATAACGTTCTACGTTATCCATGACTAACGAATCGATTCCCGAATTCTCCGTCGCCCATACCGCTCTAATAAATGTCCTATAACCAATGTCAGGGTTACACGCCATATTTAGATTTCTTAGATTCGGCAAATTCGAAAACGACCCAAGCTCAACCTGCCTGTGTTCCGAATTTCGCAAAGATAGCGTATTGATATTAGTGTCACGCAAAGCCCGAAACGTGGCAGCCGTGATATTTATCATGTCTCCGCGGCAAAGATCTAAGATATGTAGGTTCTTGAAGCGCGCAATGTCTGACGGGATATCGCGTGAGGAATGTCGGAAATGTGCAGCTCTGTCAAAGCTTGCAGCACGGACGGTGATTGGAATGGATACTGAGTAACGCCTGTTTCGTCTGACATAGTATTTTATTTAACTTTCAAAACTTTGACCGAGCGCAGCGGACGATATAGACGCTGTGGAAAACATGCGTTGCTTATGCACAGGGAGTTGTAGCTGCTGTCGAGATTCTGCAGAGATCCCTGAGCACTAAACGTGTCTGGTGCGATTTGGTTCGACTGTATTTTGTTTTCACACAAGTCTAAATGTCTAAGTTCTTTCAGATTGCTGAAAGCCTTCTGTTCCAGTTTGCTGATATCGTTGTTGTTCAGTAGAAGTGTCGTCGTGTGAACCAGGAGGTCAAGTTGCACTGTCGTCAGTCGTCTGAGACTGCAGTTCACGTGGTGGCCTTGGGCCCAAGACGCGTCCTTTGTGACGTGGCATGGAATTGCCAAGGTCACAGCAACACTTCCGAAAAATGCCAAGTATAAACATCTTCATAGCTGCTTCTTTTGTCCGCTGAATATAAAATAGGCTTTCTGAAATCGTTTTGTAATACAAACGTAATGCGGTAAAGAATAGTGCCGTAAATCAATCCAATGTTTATGAATCCAACTTAAATTTACACGTACCTGACAGTTCAATCAGCTGTATAAATGAGTGGTGGACATATGAAAAAACAGTGTTCACGCAGTAATTGCAGCGTGGCTGAATACTTCAAAGTTGAATTGGTGTTGAAATGAACAGGACTGCCAGGGAGTGGGGTGTAAAGCGCTTTGAACGGTCTTATGGACTGGATTTAACAAGATTTAACAAGATTGCCATCCCAATCCAGATGACAAGTGGACAAGGAAGCCACTGGCTTATCGAGAGTCCAACAATTTTCTCTTCTATATGTAGCCCGCCCTTTTCAGTTATATGTCAATTCTATTTTTAAACATATTCACATTACTAGCACTAACACAATCATTTGGCAGTTTGTTCCAATCATTTATCACCCTCTGTGAGAAAGAGTACTTTCTCCTGTCCAATCTACACTGCTCCTTAACTAATGCTGCTTTGTGTCCTCTGGTTCTACTGCCTTCTTTAAGATTTAAGAACATATTCCTATCAACATCCTCATAACCAATCACATTTTAAACACTTCAATTTGGTCTCCTCTTAGTCTCCTGGTCTCTAGCATTGTCAAACCACATTGTAATAAGCGGTTTCGTAACTAAGGTATCTCAATTCTAATATTTATAGTTGTTCTTCGTTGTATTATTTCTAGCTTGTCTATGTCCTTCTTTGCTTTGCACATGGGTATAAAAATGTTGTTTCTCCTTATATGTGACTGTTATCCTAATTATCCCTAGAATTTTATTTCCGTTAGAAGCAGCAATCCCACATTTCTCTGAAACTTTCATGTCAGCACGAAATGTTACTCCTAAGTCCTTTTCTTGAGTGATTTTACCTAGTACAGCATCCCCCATTTTGTATTCTTCGTCTACGTTTCCATGACCTATTTGCATGCATTTACACCTCCCATAATTGTATAACATTTGCCATTTTTCTGACGATTTAACTAATTCATCTAGATCATCCTGTAAACTGTGTTTATCTGTATCATTTGTAACCTTTCTGAATACGTTTGGGTCATCTGCAAATATCAGTACTTTGCTAGATATGTCATATTCTAAATCATTCATACATATTATTAAAAACCGTATAGGGCCTGTTACTGGTCCCTGTGGTACTCCACTCAAAACACATTTCCAGTTTGATATCTCACGGATACCGCGCTATGCAAGAAGGTATATTTATTCCTGTTCGTCATACTGCTGAGGACAATTACTTAGGTCCTACGTGGCGTTATTATACGCATCAAAATGACTGAAGTCCTATGTGCCTTTATTAGAAAGTGACATCCGTTACATCAATGAAACGAAGTCTAGTAATGGTGGCCGTGCAAAGAAATGACAGTATCAGTACGGGTGGGTGAGTGAGTGAGTGAGTGAGTGAGTGAGTGAGTAAGTGAATGAGTGAGTGAGTGAATGAGTAAGTGAATGAGTGAGTGAGTGAGTAAGTGAATGAGTGAGTGAGTGAATGAGTAAGTGAATGAGTGAGTAAGTGAATGAGTGAGTGAGTGAATGAGTGAGTGAGTGAGTGAGTGAGTGAGTGAATGAATGAGTGAGTGAGTGAATGAGTGAGTGAGTGACTGAGTGACTGAGTGAGTGAGTACGTGCATGCCTGTATAATCTATGACTGACGGTTTGGATTCATATGAATGGGCAATATAACGAAATTTTAAACACTGGTTTGGCATATTTTGTTACATCAAACGGTACGTGACAAAACTATCCACCTTGTTTACACTAACTTTAAATAATGTAATTTAATTTTGTAAAGAAATAATTATAATATAATGTAATTATATTTAGCAATTTAATGTGTATGTTATGCCCATTTGTTGTTACATAATATTGAACTGTTGCACTCTTGTGTGAAATTCGGGTAAATGATATGCTAATTTTTTTTAAACCGTCAATATCTTACATATCTCCATTTGCACCCAGTAATTGATATTTTCAGAGCAATGGAAGTGTACTTTATATATTTTTTTCATTGTAATTGTGATTTCAACTGAACCCAACCCCGGCAGCACATATGCATGAATACTTCTAAAAGTAAATGTACATGCACTCTTATTTATTTTAAATAATGTAGTTGTACTCAACCTATTGCAATTTTAGCGTTGTAATTTCTTTTTTGAAGCGCTGTAATTGTAACTGTAATTGATATTTTCCACACAGTGTAATCGGGTTCGAACGAACCCCCATTTTATAGACTTTTTTATTACAACTTTGTTTTAAAATCATCTCAGAAATCCCGGCTGATTGTCTGTGCCAGAACCCCCCTTTTCAAAACCCAGAGGACGGGCCTGAATTGTATATATTTTGTTTTATTATGTAACTCTAATTGTACCTGTGCTTTTATGAAAGAGACAGGGGTGCGCTGCCTGTGGGCTATTAGTTATCAGGACGGACAGACTACAAAATATTAAGATCAGATAGGACACATTTACCCCTGAATCTAACAAACACAAAAGACTCGGGTGGTTTGGACATGTTTGTAATTAACGATTGTAATAGAACCCAGCCCTGGTTGCTTTGCGAGCGGTCAGCGACAGTGTAGACAACCGTGACGGAAACACTATCTCCAATATAACCTTCTAGTGGTGTGTCCATCTTCAATAGGATATTCTAGCTGCGTGTCCATTTTCAATAACACCTTCAACCCGTGTGTCCACCTTCAGTAGAACCATTTAGCTGTGTCCAACTTAAAGTAGACTTTCTAGCTGTGTGTGTGTATATTTTCAGGAGGACCGTCTAACTGTGTGTCCAATTTCAATTGGACCGTCTAACTGTGTGTCCATCTTCAATTGGACCGTCTAACTGTGTGTCCAATTTCAATTGGACCATCTAACTGTGTGTCCATCTTCAATTGGACCGTCTAACTGTGTGTCCAATTTCAATTGGACCGTCTAACTTTGTGTCCATCTTCAATTGGACCGTCTAACTGTGTGTCCAATTTCAATTGGACCATCTAACTGTGTGTCCATCTTCAATTGGACCGTCTAACTGTGTGTCCAATTTCAATTGGACCATCTAACTGTGTGTCCATCTTCAATTGGACCGTCTAACTGTGTGTCCATCTTCAATTGGACCGTCTAACTGTGTGTCCAATTTCAATTGGACCATCTAGCTGTGTGTCCATCTTCAATTGGACCATCTAACTGTGTGTCCATCTTCAATTGGACCGTCTAACTGTGTGTCCATCTTCAATTGGACCATCTAACTGTGTGTCCAATTTCAATTGGACCATCTAACTGTGTGTCCATCTTCAATTGGACCGTCTAACTGTGTGTCCATCTTCAATTGGACCGTCTAACTGTGTGTCCAATTTCAATTGGACCATCTAACTGTGTGTCCATCTTCAATTGGACCATCTAACTGTGTGTCCATCTTTAATTGGACCGTCTAACTGTGTGTCAAATTTCAATTGGACCATCTAGCTGTGTGTCCAATTTCAATTGGACCATCTAACTGTGCGTCCATCTTCAATTGGTCTTTTTACTGTACGTCCATCTTCAAGACCTTTTAGCTGGGTGTCCAACTTCAATAGGGCCTTCTAGCTGCGGGTCCATATTCAATAGGACCATCTAGGTGTGTGTCCATATTCAATATGAGCTTCTAGCTGTGTGTCCATCTTCAATAAGAACTTCTAGCTGCACGTCCATCTTCAATAAGAACTTCTAGCTGCACGTCCATCTTCAATAAGACCTTCTAGCTGTACGTCCACCTTCAATAGGACCTTCTAGCTGTATGTCCATCATTAATATGACTTTCTAGTTGTGACCCCATCTTCAATTAGAAGGCTTTGGAGCGACATATCCTCAATATACGGGTATGCGTGTGCAGTTAGTGCGTACGCCCGATCCCCAAACGTATCCAAACTCTCAACTTTTTCCTGACGTAGGGCTGACAGCTCAGCACGGCGTGTCATTCTGACAACCTGTCTGTGATTACCATATCTGTTGTGGAAGGCAGCAATGCATAGGGCATAGTCATTGCGCTCAGTCAAAGAGAAACTCCGGTGTGCTTTCAGCACAGGGCCCCTGATATACGACACAAGTCGTAGTAGACATTCATGTGTGTTCCAATGGTGGTGGTCAGTGCAGGGCCCCTTGAGACACGACACGAGTCGTAGTAGTCATTCATGTGTGTCCAAATGTCCAGAGTCATGTATATGTGATAGCGATGAGCAGGGGCGTCATCGGGAGCTTGATGGACCTCTCACCTAGCATTGTGGTAACTATGCAGGCGAGGAGGACGTTGTTGTAGACACAGCTGGCGCCATTCAGCACGACGAGTGGTTGGGGGTGTATCGTTGAGGGGAAACTGTGTGGGATCCGTGTAACCCATGTATCCCAAGTTGGGCGCGTGAGGTAACCCGAAACTAGGGTTCGTGAGACCCAGTTTGTCATCAGTGACGTTTTGGTCATCCGTTTATGGAGACACGTTGTGTGTGGTGAGTGGGGCCTGGGTGTGTTTCTGGAGACACGTTATGTATGGTGAGTGGAGCCTGGTTGTGTTTCTGGAGAAACGTTGTGTGTGGTGAGTGGGACCTGGGTGTGTTTTGGCCTAGCATCATTGTCTGTATATGGCCTTGTTTCTGCATGAGAAAATGTGCTACCTAGTTTCTCTTCCAATTGTTGTATATTTGATATGAGTCAGTCGGACCGATCGTACACTTTCTAATGTGCTCATCAACCTTCTCGGGCACTGTTTTCATGTCCCGACTTTGTAGTATCTCTGTCAGTGTGGGCTCAATTGTTTTTCATTGCGATTCCCCAGAACGATTAGTGGTATCAGATGTTAATTCTATCTGGTCACGATCCACAATGTTGCCGCTATTTGCTGCTTTCTTCCACTTCTTAACTGTCAAATGCATTATTGCAGCGGGGTTACCGTATGTTAAAGGATTCCCTGATTGGCAAACCTCATAGATTGATTCTGTATTTCCAGAACTAATTCCATTTATTGTGGTTGGTGTCTCCTTGGAAGCAGCTCGAATGTCTATCGGTGTATTGGATGCCATAATGGAATTGTGGAGAAAAGAGACACTTAAAGATCAATAGCTACGGTGCTTCTGCCCATGGTGGCGTTGGTAACCACCACATAATTATGTTCAAATTCGTAATGGTATAATTTCACTCAAGTAGTTATACTTTAGTCATCAGCTGACACCTTTGCATTGCGCAAATATAACTCCCTGCCGTGCGTTATGTTGCAGCACTATTTGCGTAGACTACCGTACGCTACTGAACAAAGGGGCAAAAGATAAATAAAGACTCTTTCTCATAAAGCACTTTGTGACAGTTAACAGTTTGTTTATTAAAATAATTTGTTTCTACGGAATCATATTCTCCAGTTGTCTCTCTACGTTTGTATCAGCCTTCCAGGCTCTCTAGCTCTACCTAGCATATCTCTCATATTCTCTTCTTACTTCATCATCTATTGCTTTATCACCAGATTCACTGACACAACCCATTTCTTTCTTTCCTTTCCCACCAACGCCAAAACAGGCTGTTTCAGCTGATCTATTTCCACCACTAGACCTTTTAGCTTCTTGCCACCCCCCACGCACACATACACACGCGCACACGCGCACGCGCACAAGCACACGCACGCACGCATACACACACACACACACGCAAAAAAACACACACACACACACACACACACACACACACACACACACACACACACACACACACACACACACACACACACACACACACACAACACACACACACACACACACACACACACACACACACAAACACACACACACACAAACACACACACACACACACACACACACACACACACACGTCCCCAATGTTCGAGTCTCAAGTCAATTGTCTCAAGTTTTGTTTTGTTTTGTGTGATTCGAGTGGTACTCCAGTCTTACTTGAGGACTACTGTTTCCCAGCTCTAGGGGATACCTACTTATTTCCAGGTCTCTGCAAGCAGGTGTTTGTGCACATCGTCTACATTCAGTTGGATCCAAGCCAATGAGAGCAAAGTTAAAACTCATTAAAAGTTGACAAAAATACATCCAGTGGTGACCACAAAAGGACGCCCTAGTAGAAAAGTTTGAGCAATATTCCCAAGTAACCTGTCGATGAATGTGATGACAAGGTCATGGCGATGAATCCTCGGAATGGAAACCCACTGGACACAATCGTGCCCTTCAACGTACGGTGAATGCAAACACGCATGACATGGTTATTAATTAAGTGGCACTTGTGCGAATCAAACACTTGATTAACCATCTGATGTGAGCCGCAATGTCTCTCCCTCTCTCTCTTACACTTCGGTTGCTGTCGATCAGTTGTGCGAGTGCTTGCAGCAGGACCAGGAGTTTTTACTGGTAATGTTGCTCAAAATATTCCTTCGTGTAGTCATCTTCGCATATTTTTTATTGTTCTTTGTAGTACGGTGACTTTATGATGTTTTAAAAATGTGTTTTAATGCATACGCTTTGTTTTCTTCAGAACTACCGCCATCGGACATGAAGTTTGTTGTCGTAAGTAGTAACAACACTATTCTAGTCACCCGTCATCGGTTTTATGCCATATGGTTCTGTCCGTGCAGGTTGTCTACTCAAGATAATTAACAATACAGTTAACAGGATTACCATGCAAAGCTAAGACACCAAAGGGCAAGTGGGCAAGGAAACAATAATTATTGGTTTATCGAGAGTCCAACACTTGTTCATGTATGTGTAACTTGCCATTCTGAGATGTTTGTAATTTTTTTCTCAACATAATCATGCTGCTAGCATTTACACAACCAGTATATAACGTGTTCCATTCATCAATCATCCTTCGTGAGAGAGAATACTTTCTGCTATATAATCTACACTGTTCCTGCACTTACTTCGTGTCATCTAGTTCTTCTATCTTTCTTAAGTGAAATAAAACTTCTATAACTATTTTTATAACCATGCAATATATTAAAAGCTTATATTTGATCACCTTTTAATCTAGTTGTTTATATGGTTGTTAAACCACATTTTTGTAGGCAATTTTCATAACTAGGGTATCTTGGTTCTGGAATCAGCTTAGTTGCTCCTCTTTTTGTTCTTTCTAGCGTTTCTAAGTCCCTCTTACGATGTGACCTCGACGTTTGTATATTCGATGTTGTTGTGCCATATTGATTGTATCCACAGGTGATGCCGCTGCTCTTGGTGTCGGCAATGATAGGGTGGTCCCGGGGAATGCCAGACAACAGAATCGAACACACGAATTGCATGACATTGTGCAGTAACCCATACGATGATTGCATGATGGGATGTCGAGACACACCAGCCATGTTGGTGTGCATGAACACTGTAATGGTGTGTATGGGTACATGTCATGTACAGTTTCCTATTAAATGATTGAGCATATTGCATTTACGGAGGAGCTTACATTTACCAGGAACTAATTTGCTATATCGTGTATGATATTACAATTATGTAGATCATGAAGTAGGCATAATATTGGGTATACAGTATAATGTAGGGAAATCTTGATAGCCTGCTAGTATCTATGTAATTAATAATGTTTAAAATTTCAATTAATTGCGAGTACATATTTATATATTTATTGTGAGTAAAAAAACAAATAAAATGGCTTCTTTGATCGTAGTGTGCACCTGCTTATTTGATTAACACATATTGTATTGAAAGAATACATTATTTAGGCCTAGCATGATTTATCACCTTCGCCATCAAAAGCAAAAACTGAAGTGGAAAAGAAATCCATTGTGCAAACGAGTTCAACGATAGAAACCCGCCCTTGTGGGATATTTGCTTTTTATACATATTCACACTGCTACCATTTACGCAATCAATGCTTAATTTGTTCCGTTCATTTCGCGTGAATGCGTCTTGTGTCATTAATAAAAGACTCCCTACTAAATCTGATGACTTGTTCTTAATGAACTGGCAGACGTAATGACAACGTGGATTAACCATACACATACATGTACAAACAGAAAGGCTGGGGTACTCGATCCCCCATATCTTCGTTTCTGATATCCAATCTACGCTGTTCTTTCATAATTTTTTTTACGTATCCTCTAGTTCTTCAATTTTTCGACTTACCAACCTTCGTCTGAACTAGACTGATAATAACTGTCCGTCGTTCGAATGGATATATTTGTACATATGGTCGAATCTCATGAACGTTGGCAGGTAGTGTTTTCATGTGTCAAAACATATTTGTATATCGTTTTTATGTTTTGGCTATATAACGTAGGCATATTGGGGGTTTTCAGAAAAGATATGCCGATCACCAAGTCTGAGTAAATTCCTTGTTGTATATCGACAACCGTTGAGGTTTTTACATACTTCTGCCTCACGAATTCAAGCAATACGTTTATTGTCAATGTGTGTTTAATGAATACTGTTAATATATATTCATAATTTGGTGAGTATGACTGATAGACAACATACTGGTGCTATCAAAACACCTAGAACATTTGTTTCAACTATAAGTATCTTCCATATTCGTGGTGTCAACATCAGCTCGTGGAAAAGTGGGAAAGTGGGAAAGTGGAAAAGTGCGTAAACCCCAATTTATGAGCTCATGACATGTGCGAGTGCGCAAGCACATATCATCCAAACAATCACATTAAATGAGTTGTAAGGACAATGTTGTAATAGCAACATCCATGCACAAATAAGAGCACAAAAATAAAGTTAAACCAACATTTAATGGGATAGTCAACAAAATGTTTTCACAAGATACAGTTGCTTTAATTTTCACTACCATTAAAACATAATTTCATAATGTTTTCATCATGAATAATTGCAAACACATGACAACTACGAACCAGAGCATAAGATGATAAGTAAGTAAAAGTACAGCTAGATAATTAAGGTTGAGTGTGACTACAAGATTTTCACCATATCACTGTCCACTTAATGCTGTATGGCCCCACGTGACATACGTGCCACAACACAAAAGGTCTTTGTTTACTAGATATCACTTAGCGTAACTTTACATTACTTACATAATCATGCCTCAAGTCCCAACATTGCACATAGGCTACTTATAGACCGGGAGGCTAGAGCTTTTATTTATGTTAACAACGCCAAAAGGTTTGACCCCATGGGACTGAAGGGACCAACCCCTGACATCTCAAAAATGCTTTGCTACCGGGTTAGGGGTGGTGGGTTGCCCCCGAAATCACCCATCGAAGGGGGCAAAAAAGTATATTTATTTATGGGAATGAAGCCTAGGTTAAAAACAGTGCCAAATGGTCCTTATGGGTTCCCTGATAATGGAATGACAAATGCCAAAAATTTTGGATGGGGGATTCCCCCTGCCAACAACCCCCAAAATGTGTGAAAAAGGGGCATTTATCTACGGGAATGACACCAACGCTAAAAACAGTGTCAAATGTTTCCTTGGGTTCCCTGAGTATGGAAGTACCAATGCCAACAATTGATCCCCCCGCCAGCAACCCCCATTTATTTTAGGAATTACGTCAAGGTTTAAAGCAGTGTCAAATCTTCCCTTGGGGTTCCTTGAGTATGGAAGTACCAATGTCAACAATTTTAGGCGGGGCCTTCAAAAGGGAGAGAAAGGGGGGGACATTTATTTATGGAAATTACGCTAAATCTAAAAACAGTGTCAAATCTGCCTTTGGGGTTCCCTGAGTTTTCACCTGCCAGAAACCCCGAAAGGGTGAGAAAGGGATGTTATTTAAAGGAATGGCCCCAAGGGTAAATAACAGTGTCACATCTAACATTTGGGTTCCCTGAGTACGGAATGACCAATACCAGGAATTTTATATAGGCTTTATCCCCACCAGCAACCTAAATCCCTAGTCCCAATGGTTATTGTTTCCATTGTAATTAATGTGGGAACATAATTTGATTTATCAGTGATCATCTCGATGAGAAGAGTCTTTACAGAAACACAACGTTGTTTGGTTGTAACAAATGTTTTAATACTATCAAGTCATAACAAACGTACAAATCTATGAATTCGAACTACACAGCGCCGACACTAATATACTACAGCACAGTACAAAGTGATCTTGCTAAAAGGCTTGCCAATGAAACACTCGGTTTCTGTATAACTAAAAAAGGAACTCGACAGTGTGTAATTTTTTTTAAATTAATATGTTCATTGATATATTCATCAGGAAAATAGCATTATTCTTACACTTATTGTTCTAATGAATGCATTAGATGTCATCACTGTCCTTGCTCCTGACACTTCGTCTGCTGACGTCGCTCCCACGCTGTCACCGTAGCAGTGGCTGCGAGGGATTCCAGGAGTGCACTAGTCATGCTCCAAGCAGTTTTCAGTCTCGTTCCATCCGTAGTCGATGGTACTCGCCTCACCAGTCGGATCAGTCTGGTCGGCCCTCTTCCAGATCCTTGCACAAAGTGGACCCTTTTGATGTGATTGACAAGCATCTTGGTGAAGAGACGCACTGTTAATCATCTTTATTCTGGCCAGGGGCTGCTTCTCATTGCGACCACTCATGTGCATGAAGGCCTTGTACCTTGCCTCGTTGATGTCAGAGGATTTGAATTGTATAACAAGCAGACACAACGAGGTGGCAGCTGGAACGTCGACAAGCCTAAGAACAATGGCGAGGACGTCAGTATGGGTAGACCTCAACTTGAACGTTTCCGGAGGAAACGATATTTCATAGAAGGCAATCAGGGTATTGGTTGAGGGTGTCGGCCTCCTCGAGTCTACCTTCAGGGTAACTGGGTAATTATGTTTGCAGTAGTTCGCATTTGTTTGTCTTCATCGCATTTACCACCATCTGATATGTATACTGTCCTATGATTGGCCATTTCATTCATGAGGAAAGGGTAACCTCTTCCCTGAATGCTCTATGTTTTAGGAGCTCCGTCCCATTCTACCGCTGGGCCTGGTCGGGGCCAATTATGATACATGCGTGGTGATACCCTAATCGACGCAGCTTTCGTCCGAACCTGATCAATGGTGAGAGGAGCTTGTCGAGTACCAAAGGGATTTGTTCACCACGACTGGAACATACCTTCATCAAACGATCCCTGGCCATGGGTGTCCATGTTGACTTGCTGTGCTGAAGCTTCTTGTACGAGGATGCCGTCATCAATCACTGTTTTTATCCATAACGTCATTCCATTAAATGAATGCCCCTTTTCTAACCCTTTGGGGTTGCTGGCAGGGAAGAACCCCACCTCAAATAGCGGGCACTGGTCCTGTCGTACTAAGAGGACCTTAAAGGAAGACTTGACACTGTTTTTAGCCTTGGCCTCATTCCCCTAAATCAATGCCCCCCTCCTTCACCCTTTGGGGTTGTTGGCAGGGGAAGGCCCCGCCCAAAATTGACAGCATTAGTCATTCCACATTCAGGAAACCCCGCAGGAACATTTTACACATTTGTTATCCTTCACATCATTCCATTAAAAAAGCGTCATTCCATTGAATAGCTGAACACTTTCTCACCCATTGAGGTTGCTGGCACGGGAAGACCCCACTTAAAATTGCTGGCATTGGTCATTCTATACCCAGGGAACCCCGAGGAAAGATTTGACGCTGTCTTTAGCGTTGGCGTCATTCCTATAAATAAATGCCGCCTTTCCGCATCCTTTGGGGTAGCTGGCAGGGAGAATCCCCCACCTAAAATTGCTGATATTGGTCATTCCTTCTCAAGGAACCCCAAGGTAATATGGCATTGTTTTTACCCTTGGCGCCATTCCCATAAGTAAATGTACTTTTTTGCCCCCTTTGACGGATAATTTAGGGGGGGATCCCACCAGTCCAGACCCGGCAGCAACGCCTTTTAGGGGATGTCGGGGGGGGGGTCCATTCAGTCAAACTCAAAGGAAACATTTGACACAATTTTTTTCTTTCGCGCCAGTCCATTAATTCGGCGTCATTCTATTAAATAAATGCCCCTTTTTCACCTGTTGGGGGCTTGCTGGTTGGGGGAATCCCCACCTAAAATTGTTGGCATTGGTCATTCCATACGCAGGGAACCCCATGGAAAGATTTCACACTGGTTTTAGCTTTGGCGTAATTCCCATAAATAAATGTACTTTTTCTCACCCTATGAGGGTTACTGGCAGGGGGAACCCCATCTAAAATTCCTGGCATTAGTCATTCCATAGTCAAGGAACCGTATGGGAACATTTCACACTGGTTTTGGCGCCATTCCCTTAATTAAAGGTACTTTTTTGCCCCCTTCGACGGGTGGTTTTAGAGGCAACCCCCCAACCCCCCACAAAATTGAGGGGAAAATACAAAAAAACAGGACATTTCAGCCAAAAAGCAGGAAAGCGGCATCAAGGTGAAAAAGCGGGATTTCCCGCCCGAAAGCGGTAATGTTGGCACCTATGCATATTTGTCTGGGATCGAGGTGGTTATGGTAATGATTTACCGATTAGAACTTTAGTAGAGGACGTCTTTTCGAATACTACCAATAAAAAGAACCTCGTGCAAACAGATAATAATAATAATAATAATACCTTTATTGGTCCAAAAACATGGATTATACGTTTGATAAAACTAAGGCAAGGAGTTAAAAATACGAAGTACAAAAACAAGAAAAAAATACTCAACTTGCGAACATATGATTTGTAAAAAAAAATTCAAACAAGAACATGTATATATATAGTTCTATAGTTTGCACATATCCCTTCGTAACTTAGCTTAAATATTGCTACCATTGAATTGTATAATTAAATATAGGGCATTTTGGGAGTGTAAATTTTATTGTCATAGCCAAAGTACGTCAAGTGATAAGTAGGAAAGGTGAATCGTGAGGCAGAAATAGCTAGAAAACACAACAGTCGACCAGACCCGATGGCTGCCCCTAACTATTCGTCTTGTTTCTACTTAACGGACAATGGATAGGGTGAGAGGACAACGTCAGGACGATGGTGCAGCAGCAGTTGAATCGGACTAGAGTGGTTTAAGTCGGCTAATTCCGATAGTTGTTGAGGGTTTGGAGATTGCCACACATCTATGTACTACAAACTCCTATGTGAAGACCAAATATATTGATTATTATATTTTGTTATGTTTTAAGGTTTAACAAATGTTCTTAATATGTGTTCGGGCAAACAACTTTGCAGGGAGAAGACAACTTTTGAAAGTTGTTGGTCCAGCTGCCGAGCAATGTTTTCATATAAAGGTCATACATTCCTCCTCCGCATAATTTTTCATTATTCAGGTGTTTCCTGCCTTTCCCTTTACAATACAATAATACAATAATACTCGTTCCTGCGGCTTTATCACGATAATGGTTGCTGAGTGAATCCGATGTGTAGTGTATCTGCTTTTTGTGGTATGATCTTTTAAAACGAATATGTCGTTGCAACGGACCTACAGAAATGGGATCAACAGAACAGAGATAGATCTGCTGATTGTCAGAAGCTGTCAGCGGAACAGGGTTAGAGACTGCAAGGTTTTGGCAGGAGAGCACATTGTCGCATTTCTGCGAATTGCTGTTATATTAACTCTTTTCCTGGTGAGGTAAATGTTAGAGTGTATATAGACGGATGGCATTAGCAAGTAATGGTATCCAAGGGTTGTGTGGGAACCCACATTAGAAGTTTATTTTTAGGCGTGGGGCATGATTATGTTATGTACTAATTATATCCATGATGTTTTAGCTTTTGGTGTGGTACATGTTTAGAAAAAGGGGTATCAACGTAATGGAACCGTCCAGACAGGTTTACTAATTTTTATTGGCTAACGCCGACCTTGTGATCTGGTGGGAAAGTTACCAAGGGATGGGTATAAGATGCGAAGTATAGGATATTCGAGAGAGCCAGAACACACAAATGCGGCATTAGGTTCCAATGATGATGTCCGGCAAAGCCCGGTATGAAGACGGCGCGATTTATCGCTACGTTGAAGAACCCTCTATAACTTCGCTCGCATTGACAACAGCGAGCGAAAACGCAGACAACACAATGCCACGCAAGTAATTACTGTGCATTGTTTGACTCTATGCGTTGACCGTCTGCCTCGGCTGCGTCTCGTTTTCTGCTGCCTACTGACTGCTTACGACTATTCAGTTATATCTCCATGTACGTACGTCCAGGGCGTCTGCATGAGCCATCTTTACGACACGTTCGTCGTCTCCACGTTATGTTGACGACCGAATTACAGAGTGTTCAGCAAGCTATTCCGCTGCCTTCCCGCGCGCGCGCGAGACAAGTGCGCCCGCATAAGCCGTCGTCACGACACGTTAGCCTTCTCCACGACATATTGACGGCAGGCGTAAGGTGCGTCAAGTCTACCGTTCAGCTGTCTTCCCCGTGTGCGATACCAGAGCGTCCTCGAATATTTGACATCCGGCATAATTATCGTCCAGCCGACAACAAGGTCGACATCGCTGCAGTCGAACGAGACCCGTACCGCCGGCGTATTCAGCTGGTGGTGAGATCAGGCGACCGAAGGCCACATCAAGTATCGGCCTATTCAATCCAGCAGATTGACGCTAAGGGTATTGTTGACTTTGTGCTATATAGGGCACGTTTCTGTGATTATAGTATTGGTTTCGAAACATTGTATTATAAGTAGCAATACGCCTTTCTGCTTGTGATGAATTTCATAACACTGATGTAGGTGTTAAGATCTTAAATGGGAATAGCCTCAACGGTGAACGTTGAAGTAAACGTAGGATTTTTTTGGTGGTTATTTGGTGTGAGTGTTTTGCCAACCTGATCTAGAGTTAGTTATTTATTTCATTTGTATAATTTCAACTAGTTTGTTTGATTCATTATAAACATATTCATGTTTATTATCTTGGTGTTGTTTCTCATTTATGGAAGTTTCTTACACTCATAGGTTGAGCTTAAATTAAGTACGGCCCGCCCTTAGCTTGAGCCACTTTGCGCGGACCTCCACCGAAATCCGTGACACACATAACGAGCCAACATAAACCATTGGTTTATGAAATGTGGATAGGAAGAAGCAAACAGAGGGGGAAGTACAGACAGGTGATCAGATGGTGGAAATATGAAGGACAGGTGATGAAAATACAAAAGCGAAGTCGATACGAAGTTCAGGCAACTTAAAGAACAAAAGGAGGATGTGGAAACAGAGTGGACAACATTTAAGGAAGGCTTTATTGGAACAGCTGAGGAGATATATGGCCGAACATCAGGAAAGCCCACACAAAGCCGAAAGAAGAAAGAACAGTGGTAGTGGAACCAGGAAGTTGAACAAGCAATACAAGAAAAGAAGGAGGCACTGAAGTCTGTGGAAGAAGCGTTTGATTAAGAAAAGATAAGGTTGAAGCAGAAGTACCGGAAGAATAAGAATGCAACAAATAAGGCTGATGCTAAAGCAAGATATGACAAACAACAGGAATGGTGCAAGAGGATTGAAGAAGATGGGGGAAAATGATCTCCAAGCGGGCCAGAGATAGAGACAGAGATAGCAAATATACTACTCAAACACCAGCAATGAAGAGAAGCGATGGAAAATTGGTCATTGGAGTAAAACAAGTGCTATGTGTATGTGAGGAGTATTTCAAGAAACTATTAAACCCGGAGGGAGTATGTGAGATAGCGATACCACATTATGTAAGGAGAAAGCTGGAGGTGACGCCAATAACAGAAGAAGAGGTCGAGAAAGCTGTAAAGAAGATAAAAACTGGGAAGGCTGTAGGAGTGGATGAACAGTCAGTGGAAATTGTGAAAGCAAACAGACTAGTGGGAATCAAGTGGCTGAAGAGGCTGTTTGATGTGTGCTTTACAACAGCAGAGATACCAGCAGAGTGGCGAAGAGGAGTGATTGTGCTGATATGGAAGGGGAAAGGGGACATCCATGACGCAGGGAGATACAGAGGCATCACGTTACTGAGCCAAGCCCTGAAATTGATGGAAAGGATATTAGATGCGAGGCATATAGTGGAGAACAAAATCGGGGAGAATCAGGTGGGATTTATGAAAGGGAGAGGAACAGATGATGGATTGTTTACCATCAGACAAATTATTGAGAAGAGGAGATAATTTAGAAAGGATGTAGCATTCGGTTTTGTCGATCTGGAAAAGGCATTTGATACGGTGCCGAGAGAACTTACATCTGCATGCATGTAGTTGTTGACGGAAAGACCATTAAACAAGTGAACAGTTTTGTATACTTGGGCGGAACAGTGTGTGAGGATGGAGGAAGTAGTAAGGAAATGCCGCGGAGAGTGCAAGCAGGAGCAGCAGCGTGGGGGAGGGTGGAAGGCATTATGTGGGACAGAAAACTGAAGAAACAACTAAAAGGAAAAGTGTTAGAAAACGGTGTGGTACCAGCCTGTGTATACGGGTTGGGAACACTGGCACTGACAGAGAGACAGGAGGAGAAGATACTGATAGCAGAAAACAACTGGGTCAGAAGAATATGCAAAGTAACCCAAGAAGATAGAAGGAAGATGATGGAATTGAGAGAAGAGATTGGCATGAAAAAAACACCTAAAGATCAAAGTAGTTGGAAGCAGAATGAAATGGGCCAAGACAGACTGTAAAGTAAATAAATCGAAATACTGTATATTGATGACGCACATTAAAATAATATAATAACCTATATTAATAATATAGTAAACTATATTGAACATTAACAAAGGTATAAAAATTAGAAATTGTAAAACTATCGTAGCAACCTATTTCATTGTCACTGGTCATAAAACAATTTGAGTTTTTTAACGTTCATTTAACGTCTGTAGGTCCTTAGTGGCGCGCACAGCAACAGGCAGCCGATTCCAGAGTGGGGGTGCCGAAATCCCAAAGGCGTGTCTCCCAATCACACGCTTTAACACATGTACACTTAGTGTCAAGTGCTGCGTTGCGGTGGTGCATATGTACGAGTTCAGCTAGAAAATTGGGTGCCAGACCATGTAAACATTTAAATACAATTACTAACACTTTAAATTCGATTCGGGTGACGCGCCGGTAGCAAATGCAGCGCCCGCAACACAGGAGTGATATGATCACGTGGCCGTTTCCTAGTTACCAAGCGGGCTGCTTTGTGTTGGATCTGCTGTAGACGTTCGATTTGTGCAAGTGGTCCTAGTCCTAGCAATAGCAAATTGCTAGTGGTAGTCTTAGGCTTGGACTACCCCTCCTAGTAATAGCCAATGTTGCGTGAATGTTTAAAGGAATTTGCATCAAAAATGCCCGGGCAACCAAAAAAACATTTTAATGAATGCCTATTGGAAATCTAATTGTGGTATCGCCTCTACTTACTATTTAGACCCGCTTTCTTCGTCTGTCTTCGTGTCCATCCATCCAACCATCCATTCATCCATCCATGCATCTACCCAACCATACATCCATCTATCCATCCATCCAACCATCCATCCATTCATCCATCCATGCGTCCAACCATCCTTGCATCCACCCATCCATCCAACCATCCACCCAACAATATATTCGCCTGTATACGATTCCTCTCTTGAACGCCCCCTAGAGGGCCAATAATGTCACTGATTGATTAATGAACATATTTATTGATTGACGTTCTCTTTGTTTTCATTGTGTTGTGGGTTGTGTTGCAGCCCCTCTGTATATTGTCTTTTCTTGCATCTGCTTAGTGTCTCACTGGTCGCTCTCGCTGGTATGTCCGGTTATTACTGTATGTTGTTGCATCTGCCTTGCATCGTCGGTCTCATATGTTATAATGGCCGCGTATAAAAAAAACTGTGGTGCACCAGGATGTATACATGTCTTCGTCAACATGCTTCGTGTCGACAGAAGGCCGCTGGATGAATACGCGAAATATAGATCTACATGGGAACACCTTGCAAAACGGCCCCTGTAAGCAAGACTTGCCATAAAGTTAAATTTTGTTATTAAAACCATTTGTTTCTACGGAATCATCTTCTCCAGTTATCTCGCTACGCGTCCTTCAACACTAACAGCGAATACAAACACTCATGAAATGGTTGTCAATTAAATGGCGCTTGTTGAGAATCAAAACACTTGATTAGCTATCTGGTGCACAGTCTATCGTTTCATATTTCAGTTGCCTATCGATCAGCTGTGCGATGTTTGCAGCAGGAGTGTCAGTTTTTACTGGTAATGTTGCTCAAACTATCGCTTCATCTAGTTGTCTTCGCATATTTATGATACTGTTTTTTGTAGTACGATGAGTAGCCGGCTTGTGGTTTGGGGACCCCTTAAAGTGGCCCCATGTTCGGACTGGACTGGTCAAGGAGTCCTCTAACATGGGTAAAAGGTCATCCTTCGTGACGTAAGGGGTTGGACATTATTTATTAAGAGGGGTCAAAGGGTGTGTGGGGTGGTGGGGTGTTATTGCCTGACCAGTAAACGAGAAATGAACAAAACGCGGTATTGCACGAGTGCACACGTATTTTGTTGACCAACACAAACATGATATAAAATGATAGCGTGTAATACCACAATGACTACAACATTATGATGAGTATGATTTTGTGACTTGCGAGTGTTTACCACCGTTCCAGTTCCTGGTTGTGGACATAATCACCAGAACTTTCAATTATTTTGCACTGCCATTAAAACTATTTAAAAACGCTATGGCCTATTGGTCGATGTACAGGCAGCGAGTGAGAGGAGGCAACTTCGGTAGGCAGCCCTGTTAGTGGTGATGTGACTGGTGCACAGAGCGGGTATGAATAGGAGTGTGTTACTGTACCATTCACTGGAATTATCACCATACACCCAACTGTGCACTTACCATTAATTCCCAACATACTCTTAGCTGTAATTCTCAACATTCCCTTAACTGTAATTCTCACCATAGCTCTAACTGTACCTTTAAATGTAAGTCTCACCATACCCCTAATTGTACCCCTAAATCTAATTCTCAAAATACCCACAATTGTACTCTTAACTGTGTTTTTCAATACACAGCTAAAATACATAGTCATTGCACCCTCAACACACACATATAATTGATATATGTATATATAATTACTACACTCCGCCCTTAACTGTAATGACCACCTAATGGTGCACTTACCTGTAATTCTCACCATACACGTAACTGTATTTCTCACCATTCCTTTAACTGTATCAAAAAACGAACAAGCAGCGTAGAAAGTATACACATATTTTTATTGTATTTCTCACCATACTCTAAACTGTAACCCTAACTGTGATTCTTACCATTCACCTCTACTCTTACCTCTAGTTGTTACCATATATTTAGCTGTACCCTTAACTATAATGCTCAACACCATTAACTGTAATTCTCAACATGCCTTTAACTGCCCCTTACATAGTTACTGCACTCCCAGTACAGAATACACAGTAGAATACACAGTCACTGCAACCCCAGAACACAGCTAGAATACGTGGTCACTCCACCCCCAAATGCACAACTAGAATACATAGTCACAGTACCCACAGTACACAGCTAGAATACACAGTAACTGCATTCCTCTTAACTGTATATCTCACCGTAACCTTAACTGTAACCCTAACTGTAATTCTCACCATACTCCTAACTGTACCCCTAAATGTAATTATAATCACACCCTTAACTGTACCCATACTTGTAATTAACACCATGCATCTCACTGTACCCTTAAATGTAATTCTCACCATAAACCTAATTGTACCCATCACCTAGCCGTGGTCACCTAGCAGGGGTCAAAGTTCTTTAAGGGGTGGTCATCTAGCCAGAGGGGTCAATAATCAGTAGCATAAACAAAGTATATATCATAGACGTATATATATATATATATATATATATATATACACACACACATCATGATGCAAACGTGACCACCACCACAACAACAACCACCACCACCATCACCCCACCCCATCACCACCACCGTCACCACCACCACCACCCCATGATACAGATAAATACCCATTGAATGAATATAGGACGAACATATCGAATTAAACAAGGACTCGTATATATTCATTGAAAAGATTAAACAAAACTTCTATCGCTATTGTTATAACCATTCAATATATTTGTAAAAGCTTCTACTTGCTCACCTCTTAATCTGGTTGTTTCTATGGTTGTTAAACCACATTCTTTTATGTGTTTTTCATAACTAAGGCATCTTGCTTCTGGAATTAACTTAGTTGCTCTCTTCTTTTGATATATCTAGCGTATCTAAGTCCTTCTTGCAATACTGCATCGACGCTTGTATATTCGATGTTGTTGTGCCATATTGATTGTATCGACAGGTGATACCGCTGCTTTTGGTGTCGGCAATGGTCGGGTGTTCCCGGAGAAACCCAGACAACGGAACCAAATACACGGATTGCTTGACATTGTACAGTGACCAAAACGATGATTACAAGTTGCGATGTCGATATACATCATCACGTTCACCAGCCTTGTTGGTGTGCATTGACAATTAAATGGCGTGTATGGAATCATGTCGTGTACATTATCCTCAGATTGATTGAATATACCACATTTGTGGAGGAGCTTACACTTAGCAGGAACACATTTATGATATCATATGCGATAGTACAATTATGTAAATAACGAAGTAAGCCTAATATTGAATAGATAGCACAATGTAAGGAATTCTTGATTAGCCTGCTATTGTTGATGCAGTTAATAATGTTTAACATATTTACTTACACTCCTGTGAAAATATACATTTGTTAATTACGATTGTAATGTGCAATGAAAACCGTTGAGAAATCATTGTGAGTACAAGAAATAAAAATGTAATTGCTTTTTTTATCATTGTGTGCACCTGCGTAGTTGATTAACGTTTATTATCGTTCGACATCCAAAGCAACCAAAAAAAAAACAGAGGCAAATGAACAAGGAATCCATTATCGAGAGTGCAACGATTCTAATCCGCCCTTCAGAGATATTTGATTTTTAAACTTATTCACACGGCTAGCGTTTACACAATCAATGCATAATTTGCTCCGTTCATTTATCACCTATATACTTATATCCAATCTACGCTGTTCCTTCACTAACATTATTTCGTGTCCTAGTTCTTCTATTTTACGTAAATGAGAAAAAACAAAGTTGATTACATTTACAAAAATGGTAACAAAGACGTTAATGTTTTTAAAAATAGAAAGAAAGAAAATTATACCTTAATTTTAAATATCTGATTCATTTAAGAATGCATTAATTTAATTTGAACAATTTTGTAAATTGACGAACAGCGTCACCACGTAAGGGACAGCTACAACTTTCGTCAGCGCATCCGGCATGCGCCAACTGGCTGGCTGGCTTGTTGGCTGACTGGCTGGGTGGTTTGTTGGCTGGCTGGCTGGCTGGCTGGCTGGCTGGATGGATGGATGGATGGATGGATGGATGGATGGACAGACGGATGGGCGGGCGGACGGACGGATGGATGAACCGATGGATGGACGGATGGATGGATGGATGGATTGATGGATGGATGGATGGATGGATGGATGGATGGATTGATGGATTGATGGATGGATGGATGGATGGATGGATGGATGGAAGCATATCTTCGTGGCTGACTGAGACAGACGTCGTTACAATGGATGGATGGATGGATGGATGGATGGATGGATGGAAGCATATCTTCGTGGCTGACTGAGACAGACGTCGTTACATAATATTAATAAATTATAAATTACTATTAAAAAATTATTAAGTGCCAAACAATAAAAGCGTTGACTCAGAAGTTGGTGTTGTAGGCTACTCGCAGGCCTACAACAATTCTAAGATGTTCCACGGATGGTTATACCCGCTTGACACCTGGCTCTTTGATAAGTTGTTCTGTCTGCTGGCGACTTTGCTTGTGCCTGTTTATTTCCTTTCAAACACACTATCAAACACATTATCGCTACACGTCCTTTCTCTCTACATGACGTCTAACATGTTCATGAGTAATCGCCGCCATATTGAACATAGTATTATCTTTACATTTGTCCGCCAGGTGGCGATGCTTTGGCTTATCCAGAATCCAACAAGTTGACATTTGTGTGTAGCTGGCCCTTGTCAGATATCGGTGAATTTTGTTTTTAAACATACTTACACTGCTAGCATAAATACAATCAGCATATAATTTGTAGTCCTTTGTGAAAATTAGTAAGTTCATGTATGCAGTCTACACTGTTCCTTCACTACCACTATTTCGTGTCCTTTAGTTCTTCTATCTTCCTAAAGTGAGAATAAATATTTCTGTCAATATTTTCATAATCATTCAACATCTTAAGACCTTCAATTTGATCTCCTCTTCCCCGTCTTGTCTTTAGTGTTGTTAAATCACGTTCTTTTAGGCATCTTTCATAACCAGGGTCTCACATTTGTGAAATCAGCTTAGTTGCTCTCTTCTGTATTTGCTCTAGCGTATATAATAATGATGTCCTTCCTACGATATGGTCTCCAAACTTGTGTACAGTATTCTAAATGATTCCAAACTGTTGCTTTGTACAAAGGTATAACTAGTTCATTTTCTGATATGTCATATTTCTCCTAAGCAACCCAAAGAATACCATTACCATTTGAAGCTGCAATCCGACACTGCTAGGAAAGTTTCGTGTCAGCACTGAATACGACGTTGTCTCCTGCCGTTTAAGGCAGCGGTCATCTCCGCTTATCGGACCCTGCCTGTCTTGGCCGCAGCAAATCGTAAGTCCATCGATGTGCAAGACCTGGTGACAAGTATTGCATGTAACATTACGATTTTCTTCAACCACACTATTTTGATTACTCAACATTTCGATTGCCATCTTCAGCTGTCATCAGGAATTCTGGGATGGTAAGTTCTTCCTTTGCTCGCCAGTTGTCTCATCACTTTTGCCCCCTCCCAGTCAATGATGCAATTTTCCTGTCTCCATGGTCTGTTATTGCAGATTTATGCTCTGTCGCCGTTGACACTCTCTTCTGTTTCCTGGTAAATCGTCTGGTTGTGATGTTTTCAACCTCCTTGTGTTCTTCGAGTCTTGTTCCAAACGTTCTCCCTTTTATCCGATATATGTGTGGTTACAGCTCTTGCAAGGGATTTGGTATACGCAGTCTGTCTTTTTAATATCTTCCACTTTGTCCTTTGGATGCACTAGTATTCATTTGATGTTTTGATAAGGTCTATCCGATGTAGTGATCTCATGGTGTTTTAAAATCCGCTGTATAGGTTCTGTTACTCATTTGACATACTTGAGTGTGACCGTAGCTTTGGATTTGTCTTCTGTGTTCTTTTCCTTCTTTTCTTAGTTTTTTCCCTTCTGAAATTCTATCACTTTCTTTATGGTCCAATTTGGGTACCTATTTCTTTCTAATGCTTTGGTGATGTGTTCCACCTCTTTCCCTCTGTTCTCTGGCTCTGATACGATGTCGTTTCATCCATCCAGTAACGTTTTGATGACCCCAGTTTCAGGTCTAACGGATGATGAGACGTGAAGTTCAGATATTGTATGCGTTTCTTCCGATACACTAGGAATTTCACTGCTCCATCTTACTTTTGTATCACAAGTGTGTCCAGGAAGGGCAGGGAGTTATCGCTCTCTTCTTCATATGTGAACTTAATGCTGTCTGTAATGTCTATGCTGTTGAGATGCTCTGTCAGTTCTTGTTCACATTCCTTCCTCACCACTTCCATCACATCATGCACATAGCTCTTCCATATTTTCGGTTTGCAAGTTATTGGTACTGTAAGAATAGCTGTTCCAGCCATTCCATGAAATGATTTACAATTACAGGTGACACCGGACTTCCCATTGCTGTGCCAAACGTCTGCTGATAAATGGTGCTCCTGAAACTTAAATATGTAGTTGTGATGATGAACTTCAGCAGCTCCACCATGTCATCGACATTTAGATTTGTCCGTAGTTTCAGTTTTGTGTCAATTTCTAGTTGTTTCTTGATGATATCCAGCGTCTCGTTGATCGGGGGGGGGGGGGGTGAAGAGAGACACTAGATGGTATGCCAGTGATATTGATACATTGTCCCCAACTGACCCCGTATAGTCCACAATAGGTCTGAGATGGATATCTGGCTTATGAATTTTCGGTGTGTGCTACATCCTCGGTTGAATCACAAAGGGTGAGGAAGCAAACGTGATTGACAGAGAGCGTAATAGAAACGCAAGATGGATCATAGAGGCCATATGGATCCGAAAGACAACTCCAGTCATGAATCGAGACGAGGGGGTATAGATTGAGTCACGTATGGGACGGCCTGCTTACCAAGACAACTGGCGAGCAGAGAAAAAACTTGCCGTCCCAGAATTCCTGACGAAGGCTACCGATGGCAGTCGAATCTTTGAGTAAGTAATCAAAATAGTTGTGGTTGAAGAAAATCGTAATTCATATATATATATATATATATATATATATATATATATATATATATATATATATATACCAACTTGATGAATATTTTCACGAATGGCATGAAACAGCTGGAATTTACAAAGATCTAAGATGAACTCCGCACTTACTAAAACTTAACTTCAACAGATAACATGAAACGATTTACAATAATAATCATAGTAAGTTACTGATTGACACCAGTTGTCAATACAACTTTACTAAATATTTGTTTGCACTCAATCAATGAAATGATTGTTATTGATTTATAATTATAATAATAGAATAATAATAATACGTTTATTTTCAACACTACATATATGTAGTGTATATACACTATATACACTACATATATGTAGTGTATATACACTACATATATGTAATGTATATACACTACATATGTGTAGTGTATATACTCTACATATATGTAGTGTATATACACTACATATATGTAGTGTATATACACTACATATATGTAGTGTATATACTCTACATATATGTAGTGTATATACTCTACATATATGTAGTGTATATACATACATTGGTTATTTAAAATATCGATCATTTGTGCAACATTTAAAAAATATTTTTTTTAACTGCATATTGTATTAAGTATATCGATGTCTGCTCCAAGCAGCAGTGTAATCACAGAGAAAACGGATATATTGTTGCTCATACTGTTTTTTATTGCATCATGCTTCAGAAAACGGTCACAAGTAACTTTTTACCAGTATCATTATTACCTGTAATAAGGCTCTATCAGCTTTGTTTTCTCATATATAACAACACCAAAACTTATGCCTGTCAGTCACAGGCACAGTTCAGACCCGTCGTCAGGGCCTAGAAAGGGGAGTTCAGGAAATGTTTAAAATGTTCGCTTTTCTAGACAATCATAGATTCATAAACGTGAAACGCGCGCACAATCAACTGAGATGATTTCTGAAAAATGTTGCAGTTATAATCTCTCGAAAATGGAATCCCCTCCGGACGGGCCTGCAGTGCACCCTGTACCACCGAGTGCCGCGGTGTCTACAGTAAGTGGCAATTCTCCGCATTCTAAAATTGCCAGATATAGTGAAACTAAAAACTGCTGAAATTAGGTATATAGCATTTAACAATTCAAAACAACATACAAAAGCTTTTCGTTTTGTCTGACCTTATCTATATGACCCGACAAAAGTATGTATTAAAATGTATGTACGCAATAATCTAAAGACAATGTGTATTTCAATTAACAGTGTAAAGTTATGGAATTCCCCTGACAGCTCATTAATTCATTGCAAGAGTGTTCGTCTTTTCAAAAGAACTGTACCGTTCAAGTATTGCACAGCTATGTCACCAATGAATAACTCAATTATGGTGGAAAATGAATTGTATTGCAGTATACTTGTTCATGTACTATTCTCTTTAAAAAAATCATATATACTGCGAACTGAATTATACAATACACTTGTATAATTGTATTATTTAGTGTCACTTATAAGTGACAGGGAAAGCAACATAAACATTACGCTTCTTCTTGCCCTTTTTTAACTTTTTTGTGTATTATTGATGTTTAAAAATTTTAATTGTTTTTGTATGTTTACTGTTGATGTTGTTGGAATAAACTGTATATAATATAACTGTAATATAACTGTATTATTATTATAGTTATTACAATATAATAACAATAATTGCGTATATTATACATAATCCCGGGTTGAGGACACCAGTTATTGTCCACCTTAACGGCGCTGTGGTTATCAGGACATAACACAGTAAGTTGCGAACAGAACCTCTTGGCAACTGTTTGCAAGATGATCGGATACCGCGGTAATGAAAACGTATGAACAACCGGATTAATGAACACACTACATCATGTCTATTGGGTGAACAATACGCAATATCAGTGTTTTACATTGTTTTAAAAACTGTTGCTACCACACAAAAGAAAACTAATGTCACTCAATGAATACACTTACAATACCAACAGTATGTTTTACAAACAACATATTTACATCATCGTTTCGGTGACTGACGTTGTCCTTATCATTGAACACGAGTGCGTCACTCTGAGACCAGCACTGGGTTGTAAATACACGGAGCGAGTCTGTAGAGCAACATGTCGGAGTTGGTGGTCGGCAGGAGAGTGTCGTGAAGACGCTGCCAGAAGAGAGACTGCGCACACTCGCCGTCTCCCCGCTCGATCAGCGTGCAGCGTGTGCGCGGACCCAGCAGTGCACGCAGCGTGCGGTTCATCGATGCATGCGCTATGGGCTTAATGTAAAGCAGGATCAACGACTTCTGGTCACGTTGAAGCGCCATGTTTAGAGCAAAGTCGCACCAGTGGTCGTCACAGAAGTTTGGTGTCAGCACGAACAACACGTTCCTGCTGGTCTCCAGTGATTGCACGATGTTTTCTGCGATGGGAAAGCCAGCCAGCGAATCTCGTTCGTACACGAACATTGACAAAGCCCAATCAGTCTCCACTTGGTCAATAAGTTCGTGTGCCACCCAGTCCAAGTCGGCATTGGCATACACGACACAGACGTCATGTCGGTACTGACCGCGGTCGTCTCTAGACGGGCCGCCATGCCACCAATGACGCTTTATTGAGTAGTAGTACCAGCGCATGCGCCAACGATTGACGTAGAGGAAAAGCAGCAGCGTCAGCGAGCAGAAGCCGACACCTCCGGCCACTGTAAACACAATGAGCAGACTGACACCAGGGGTTGCTGTAGCACATGACGCCTCCATATCCGCTAGTGATACGCTCACGACACGTAGTTCGTGATTCTCAGCGCACGTCAACGTGTCTCTGGCCACGACACGTACGTTTGTCGTCCGCAACCAACGCAAGAACCCGAGCGACGCGCAGGCATTACACGACAGAGGATTACCGCTGATGTCCAGTGAGAAGTTGACTCGCTCCGACAGTTCGTCTAACGTATCTCGAAGGTCTTTCGACACAGACGCCATTTGATTTCTTGACAAATTCAACGATTGAAGCGACGTGAGGCGAGAGAGATTCAGAGAAAGCTGCCACTTAAATAGATTATCGTTCAACTTCAGTACGCGATTTTTTGTCAAATTGACAAAGGCGTTTTGATTGATCGTTCGAAAAGAATTCTTCGAGAGATCAAGTTCTTCAAGCGAAGTTAGGTGATTGAAGACGCGGCCGTAGACGGCTGTCGTTTGCGTTTGATTTTGATTAACCACAATGTCACCCAGTTTGTTATCAGATAAGTTGAGCAATCGAAGACTTTCTAAATATATAAAGGCGTCTGCGGATATATGCTGAAGGATTCCGTAACTCATGTCTAGTGTTTGAAGTTGTCCCAAACCCTTCAATGGTCCAGAAAGTGATTTAATAGCCTTCGAGTTGGACACGTTGATGTAAACAACGTTGTTTTCGGGGTAAAATGTAAGCGGATCTGAATCATAGCCTGTGGATGAGAGTGACACGTGATCGGCAAAGACGTATCGTGCAGATGGCATAATGTAGATTGCATCCTCACGATGGGCTGATGTAGCATTGGTCTTCTGTTCCGTTGTTCTGTTGTTAAATATTATTGACATAGGTCGACGGAATATGTCATCAAATGCAACGTCATCAACTTTGCTGTATGTGGTTATGAAGTCGTCAGGTAGGCCGCCATAGTACGATATATCGACCCCAATCAATTGGGGCGGAAATGATCTGAGCACCTCAGCACCTTTGATACCGTGTGTCATAAAAAACACAATGTTGTTGAAACCAAAATTCAGCCATCGAACATTTGGCAGGCATTTCCCAAAGTACTTAACATCAATTGCGATTATGTTATTTTGACGAACAGACAATCGCCTAAGCCTCTTCGCAAATGGCGTATCACAAACGTCCATAAAGTTCAATACATTCGCTTGGCCGCCACGTTCTACGTCATCCATGACTAACGAATCGATTCCCGAATTCTCCGTCGCCCATACCGCTCTAATCAATGTCTTATAACCAATATGACCGTTACACGCCATGTTTAGATTTCTTAGATTCGGCAAATTCGAAAACGACCCAAGCTCGACCTGCCTGAGTTTCGAATTTCGCAAAGATAGCGTATTGATATTAGTGTCACGCAAAGCCCGAAACGTGGCAGCCGTGATATTTATCATGTCTCCGCGGCGAAGATCTAAGATCTGTAGGTTCTTGAAGCGCGCAATGTCTGACGGGATATCGACGTGACGAATGCTGGAAATGTGCAACTCTGTCAAAGCTTGCAGCACGGACAGTGATTGGAATGGATACTCAGTAACGCCTGTTTCGTCTGACATCTTATTTTGCGTAACTTTCAAAACTTTGAGAGAGCGCAGCGGACGATATAGACGCTGTGGAAAACATGCGTTGCTTATGCACAGGGAATTGCGGCTGACGTCGAGATACTGCAGAGATCCCTGGGCACTGAACGTGTCCGGTGCGATTTGGTTCGACTGTATTTTGTTTTCACACAAGTCTAAATGTCTCAGTTCTGTTAGATTGCTGAAAGCCTTCTGTTCCAGTTTGCTGATATCGTTGTTGTTCAGTAAAAGTGTCGTCGTGTGAACCGGGAGGTCAAGCGGCACTGTCGTCAGTTGTCTGTGACTGCAGTTCACGTGGCGACCTTGGGCCCAAGACGCGTCCTTGGTGACGTGGCATGGAATTGTCAAGGTCGCACCAACACTTCCGAAAAATGTCAAGTATAAACAGAAGCCACGACAGATGATGTCGACGTTCATCTTCATAGCTGCTTCCTATGTCCGCTGAAGAGAAAATAGGCTTTCGTAAATCGTGTTGTAATACAAACGTAATGCGGTAAAGAATACTGCCGTGAATCACAATTATAGGTGTCCAAAATTGATGCACTTAAATTTCAGTTCACTCCGCTGTATGAATGAATTATAACGCAATTTAAACACGGGCTCGACATACGGTGTTACATCAAACTGTAACTAACAAAACAGTCTATGTTGTTTACACTAACGTTAAATAATGACATTTAATTTTGTAAAAAAAATAATTATAATATAAAGTAATTATATTTATCATTTGGACCCTGTAATAGATTTTTTTAGGGCAATGTAAGTGCACTTTATACTATACTTGCATACCCGTCCTTCATTGTGTGTGGGAGGGAGTGAGTGAGTGAGTGAGTGAGTGTGTGAGTGAGTGAGTGAGTGAGTGAGTGAGTGAGTGAGTGAGTGAGTGAGTGAGTGAGTGAGTGAGTGAGTGAGTGAGTGAGTGAGTGAGTGAGTACGTGCATGCCTGCATAATCTATGACAGACGGTTTGGAAAACCAAGAACGTAAATCAGTCGATTCGTATGAATTGGCAATATAACGAAATGTTGAACACGGGCTTGGCATATGTTGTTACATCAAACGGTCCCTAACAAAACAGTCCATCTTTTTTACACTAACGTTAAATAATATCATTTAATTTTGCAAAAAAATAATTATAATATAATGTAATTATGTTTAGCAATTTAATGTATATGCTTTGCATATTTGTTATTACATAACACTGAACTGTTGCACTCCTGTGTGAAATTGCGGTAAATGATATGCTTAGTTTTTTTTTAAACAAACCGTCCATATCTAACATTTCTCTCCATTTGGATGCTGTAATTGATTTTTTCAGAGCAAAGTAAGTTTAGTTTATATGGCTTTGTATTTGACCATTGTAATTGTGATTTCAACTGAACCCAGCCGCGGCAGCACATATGAATGAATACGTCTAAAAGTAACTGTACATGAACTCTTATTTGTTTTAAATAATGTAGTTGTGCTCAACCTATTGCAATTGACACTTAACGTTGCATTGTAATTTATTTTTGAAGCGCTGTAATTGTAACTGTAAATGATCTTGTCCACACAATGTAACTGTAATTGCATACCCGTCCTCGGAGTGTTCGAACGAACCCCCCATTTTTTTATAAAAAACAATTTATTATAACATTGTTTAAAAATCATCCCAGAAATCCCGGCTGATTGTCTGTGCCTGAACCCTCTTTTCAAAACCCGTAAGACGGGCCTGAATTGTAATATAAGTTGTTTTATCATGTAACTCTAGTTGTACCTAACCTTTTATGATAGAGACAGGGATGCGCTGTCTGTGAGCTATTAGAGGTGTTACCAGGACGGACAGACATAATATCAAGATCAGAGAGGACACATTTACTCCTGAATCTATCACACACAGAAGACTCGGGTGGCCTTCGTAACTGACCATTGTAATCGAACCAAGTCAGCGACAGTGTAGACAACCGTGAAGGAAACATTAAACTTGTCTTAATGGGACCTTTTACGCCTATCTTCAATATAACCTTCTAGTTGTGTGTCCATATTCATTAGGACATTGTAGCTGTGTGCCCATATTCAATGAGACCTTCAATATGTGTGTCCATCTTCAATAGGACCATTTAGCTATGTGTATATCTTAGAATTAACCCAGTTGAATGTACATTTTCAGTAGGACCTTCTACCTGTGTGTCCAACTTCAATATGACTATCTAGCCGTGTGTCCATCTTCAATAGGATCTTCTACCTGTGTGTCCATCTTCAATAGGATCTTCTACCTGTGTGATCATCTTCAATAGGATCTTCTACCTGTGTGATCATCTTCAATATGACCATCTAGCCGTGTGTCCATCTTCAATAGGATCTTCTACCTGTGTGATCATCTTCAATATGACCATCTAGCCGTGTGTCCATCTTCAATAGGATCTTCTACCTGTGTGATCATCTTCAATATGACCATCTAGCAGTGTGTCCATCTTCAATAGGATCTTCTACCTGTGTGATCATCTTCAATAGGACGTGGTGTGTTATAAACACGCCTGTGTGATGCCTTAATGCTGCAGTGTAGTATGTAGTGTGTGCTTCATACCTTCGCTTTCAGCTCTAGCCGCCAGATAGTTCCTTGGGGTGAAAAGGGAGCCGAGTGTGTAAGTCTCCCCTGCTGGTATAGAGCCTCTCCATGGACAAGACTCTTGTACAACCTCCCGTGGTACACCGTGGATACTGGGCACCTTGTGGCCCTAGACAGAAATAGTGGCCGTCAGGAAGAGCTGGAGAGAATGGTGGGATTGGTGGAAGCGCGTGTGATGATTTGCATAGCTGGCGATTTTAATGGACATGTGGGTACAGCAGAGACGGGATAAGAAGAGTCGGTCTGGGGATTCGGATGGGGAACAAGAAATCCAGAGGGTCCAAAGTTGGTAAAATTGGTTATGAGAACCGGGCTGGCCGTGGCAGGAACATTATTCAAGAAACAGGAAAACCACAAGAAGTGGCCAGCATAAAACATAACTTGACTTGTTTTGGTAGTGAGGAGGCAGTATATGTGGAGGGTGGGGGACTGTAAGATAATTGCAGTTGAGCATGTGGCCACACAGCACAAGCCCCTCGTTTGTGTTGTGCGTCCGTTCTTCTTCCAGTCTTTTGTTTGCGTAGCAGAGGAGCTGTGTGGCGGAACGTCTGGAAAAGGGGATCCTCATTGAGGAGGAAAAACCAAACTTGGTGGACGGAAGAAGTAGCGAAGGCAATCGGAGAAAAGAGAGAGATGTGAAAGTGATCAAGGAGATAGGGGAACAACCGAATACAACATTTCAACAACTGTACGGACATAACAAGAAGGCGACTAGGAGAGGCGTTGATGTTGATGTATAAGATGGCACGAGAGAGGGACGGGGACAACTGAATCAGCAATCAAAGATACGAATGGGAAGCTAATTACGAACAAGACATATGTGTCTGAGAAGATTATTTCAAGGAACTGCTAAACTAAAAGGAAAACGGCGAACTAGAACTAACGATATCAGTAGAGGGACAAGTGACGTTTGAGGAGATCGGGAATGCAGAGGTAGAGAGAGTGATGACGAAGATGAAGACAGGAATATAAGACAGGTATTGATGAAGTTCGAGCAGAGATGCTAGTGGTAGCTAAACGTGTTGGGGTTAGTTGGACAAGGCGATTATTGAATACCTGCATGAGAGAGGGGAAGATCCAAAAGGAATGGCGGACGGGGTTGATAATCCCTGTATGGAAAAGAAAGAGAGATGTTCACGACTTTGGAAAATACCGAGGAATCACGTTGCTGAGTCATGTTCTGAAGGTAATAGAGAGGATTCTGGGTGGAAGTAGGATAGTGGAATGTGAAATGGGAGAAGAACAACAATGTTTCAGAAGAGAGAGAGAGAGAGAGAGAGAGAGAGAGAGAGAGAGAGAGAGAGAGAGAGAGAGAGAGAGGTACGAAGGAAACGGTGTAAAAAAAGACTGGAGGGACAGAAGAATATGGCCCTGAAGTTCATAGACCTTGAAAATTCTGAGAGAGATGGGCATAGCCACGTTGAGGTGGATGGGTATCCGAGTGACGGAGGTGAGGATGGTCGAAGGCACATATGAAGAGACAAAGGTAAAAGTAGTGTGCAGACCGGGAATATCGGATGAATTCAGGGTGGACATCTGCCTGAGACAGAGAAGTGCCCTAAGCCCACTGTTATTCATCACAGTAGTAAAGGTGATTAGCAGGAAAGCGAGTACGAGACACATTCTCCGCAAGTTGATATACGCAGATGATCTGGCAGTAGTAGCGGACAGTGAGGCAGACCTTCAAGTACGGTTGGTTGAGTGGAAGAGAATCTTTGGCAGAAATGAACTGAGAGGAAGTCTAGAGAAAAGGTGCTTAGCTCCTGCATAACACCAGCATACCTATACGACCTAGAGACAATGGCAATGACAAAAAAACAACTGGAGGAACTGCAATTTTGCGAGAATCAGAAGAATTGCGGGAGTGATAAGAATAGATAAGCAAAGAATGGAGGAGCTGAGGGAAGAGCCGGCTAAGTCGGGCTGGACATGTGGAAAGAATGGAAGGGGTACGGTTGGCGACGGGAACGGATGCGCTTGGAGTGGAGGGTAGAAGGAGAAGAGGAAGGCCGAGACTGAGATGGGAGGATTGCGTGAAGAAACATTCGGAGGGAGTGGAATGGCAGTGGAGAATGAGGGCGAGGAATAGAGGGGAGTGGAAACTGTTTGTGGAGACGGTAGTGAAAACGGGACTAGTGATGGAAAAAGGGGGAAAAATCGACGATCGGTATCGATACCAGCCTAATCCTGGACTACATGGATGAAGAGAGCAACAAGAGTCATATAAACATACATATGCTTTTACTAGGCCCGACTACTTATTACTAAACAAGTGAGTATGTACATGCAAGTATAAGTAGTTAAAGTATAAATATAACACAAATATCAAATAAGGGGCCAGGAGACGCCCATTAAGGCTAAGGATATATATTATTATACAATTATTATATATATATATATATATATATATATATATATATATATATATATATATATATATATATATATATATATATATATATATATATATTATACAAATAATAGCACATAAAGGTATAAAGAAAAATTATTTTAGACTATGTAACACATGACACAATAAATTTAGACTATGAAAAACATGACACAATAAATGATTTGGTGTGGCTGGTTCATTGTCCAAAAGGTGTTATTACAAAATCATTTTTATTGGCATATATAACAGTATGTGATATTATATAGCGATAGACACTTTTGCAAATAAAATTTTTTGCTATAGGTTGCAAAACCAGGTAGATTGTGAGTGTATGTTTTGCATTTCAATACATCAGGTGCATTAATTATCGTGTGTGGCAAAGTGTATCTAAGACTACAGTTTTGATCAAGTGATGAGTGTTGAAGGTACACAGTTAGTTTATTATGCGTGAATTTATTATATATTTTTTGTTCTTGTAATTTTAATATATGTTCTATTTTTAGGTAATGTATTATTTTATATTCTATTTGAAATATTGTCAATATGGCTTTTCTAGTGTAATCGTTCATTAATAGTTAATCCAAGAATATTGAATTCATGCACTCTATCAATATTTATATTATCTATTTTTAGTAACGGAGTATCTACTTGTACATTTCCATTTTCTTCATGAGCTGAAAAGTCTGGGGTACTTGAAATGATGGTATTATCGGCGTACGTTATAAAACAAAACTTTTTGCTGGGCTCAATAAAGTAATTAATACAAATATAATATTCAACAGTGGGACTAGAATCGAGCCCTGTGTACATCTGTTTAAATATTAAACACATTTGATTTAATGTCCTCTATTTCCACATACTCTTTTCAATTTGTTAAATAAGTTTTAACTAAACCTACAGCTACTCCTTTTATGCAATAATATTATAATTTAGCTCGTGATATTGTATTGTCTAGGGTGTCGAATGCATTTGAAAGGTCTGAGAATATATATATATATATATATATATATATATATATATATATATATATATATATATATATATATATATATATACATATATATATATATATATATATATATATATATATATATATATATATATATATATATATATATATATATATATATATATATATATATATATATATATATATATATATATATATATATATATATATATATATATATATATATATATATATATATATATATGTATAGGTATTTCATTATTACCCATTTGTGCCATTATTCTATCGGTTAATTCAAGAGCAGTAAATTCAGTTGAATGTTCCATTTTTAATCCATACTCGTTACCATGTAACTATTTTTTTTTATTACTTTTGAAATTACCGGTACCATAGATATTGGTTTGTAATTGCAAAATTGTGTATTTTCACCTTTTCATAGATTGGGACTACTTTGACAATTTTAAGTTTGTCTGGGAAGATATATGTAGTTAATATTTGTTTTGTAATCAATGTTAATGATTTTATGACAGAAGGTTTAACGAATTATAATAATCGTGAAGAAATACCGCAAAACCACAACCTGTTTTTGGAGATTGTCAATTTGGTCAGAGTTAAATTAATATGTTGCTCTTTAAGGAAATACCTGAAAGTTCTATGGGATTGTGTATTTGTGTGGCAAGATTTTAACCAATATTGGTAAAACAATTATTAAATGTGTTTGCGATGACAGTCTTATCTGATATGATTTCTTCATTACAAATATAAATGATTTAGGGAATGTTTTATTTGTGTGTGTGTTCTAGAAAGAATATTATTTATAGTGTCCCATGTTTTTTAATGTTAGTTTTTAATTCTTTTAAAGCAAAATTCATTGTGCATTTGTGTTACTGTAAGTATGTTTGTTTTTTAAGGATGGCATTATAAGTTGTTAAATTAGTTCGAATTGCAATTTATTCAGGTGAGTCAGGCTGCGTCAATTTGAGTTTCTTGTACAGCTAGTCTTTGTGACGAATGAATTTGAGCAAACCTAGCGTAATCCATATTGCTTCTTGTGCTTATAGTTTTTGAACTTGTTTACTTTTATAAGGCATACGTTTGTTTTAACGAATTTGGTTACTCCATGTAGTATGTTGTAAGTAAGTTTTGGATCAGCAGAAGGCGACTGATTAAGTTTGTTATGGATAGCTGATGAGAAGATGTCATGTGTAAAGTTCGAACTTGCTTCTTGGTTTTGTATGCTAATTTTAATGTACTTAGGTGGTGGTTCTTTGTACTGAACTGTGTTTAGAAAATATGGCTGAAGATCCGATAACTGTTTCCATAGAATGTCCGATTCAGGTTTCATTGTAAAGTCAGCTAAGTTGTAAAAGAAGTTATCTATTAGAGTTCCGTTTTTGTTTAAGTGTTATATGGAGATAACAGCTATATGATATTAATATATAAAAGAATTCACCAACAACCCCTTTTTCATTGATCTTAAGAAGGTTTATATTAATGTCGCCCGCAATAATGACATCGGAGTTCGTTTTGTCAACTGATGAGATAATCGGTGTGAATTCACGAAAAACATATTGATAGTTTTCTTTTATATCTCTTTGAGGTCGGTAAATATTATGGTGGACTCTCTAAAGATTATATTAAATCTTTAGAGAGGCCACCATAAATGCCTAGCTCCCCTTCGCTGCTACATGTTTTGCCTTGTGTAATGCATTGGTTTCCCTCGATGTGTAGATTGTGATAAATAATCATAATCTGAAAGCCAGATCTCCTGTAAGCATATTACGCTAATTTTAAAGTTCATTTGATTGAGTTCTTCTAATAACGCTTCTATTTCACTCAATTTAGCATTGATATATGCAATATTTTAACGTAATATACAAAATATATATTTTTTTCTGCTAGCAAATTAAACGTGTCAAGATCATAATATGAGGAATGTCCTATACTTTGAATATCATCATCAGTTGCTTCATTTAGATGTAGTATATCAAATAAAGAGTTAGATCCACCTTGAGACTGGGACAATGATTCATCAGCTAACATTATTCAAATATTCAGTCGAAAAATGTGCATGTATCTAGAAAATATAAATAGCTTTAAGTTTACTATGAAAATAAAAATTTTGAGTTGGACATTTTGGTAATATATCATCACAGCTGTCTGTGTACAAGTATTGGTAAAAAAATAAATAAGTGTATAATAAATTGAAAAGCTAAAATAAAATTGGGTTAAAAGACTAATAAACATAAGTTAAATAAACGAATAAAATAAAGTTATATATATATAAAGTTATATAAAGAATAAATACATTAAATGAAATTAATAAGTTAAAATAAACAACTACAATTAAGTTGATACTTTAGTTAAACATATAAGTTAATCACATGCGTTAAATCAAATTAAATAAATAAACTGTCAATGTCATCGGCGGGAGAGGTGACCAGTGGTGAATGGACCAGGTGCGCGCTAACTGCTTCATGTCGATTGCGGCATATTCACGGTAGAATATCCTTTTCCGCACTGATCTAAGCCTAGCTGAGACGAGCTTGCACATAATGACGTGGTGGTATGTCAGCAATGACTCTACCGATACTTCTGTTAGCATAGAGCCAGTCACCGGTGAGATCACCAAATCAAGAATGTTACCTCGGCAGTGCGTATGCGATGTCACGTGTTGTTGCAGATTAATATCGTTGAGAATAGCAGCCAAGTCACATGCGCCCTTGTCGTCATCATTTTCGTAGTGAACGTTGAAATCACCAAGTATGATGAGTCCTGTGTTTTTATGGAGACGCGCTCGAGTAATTCGCCGAATTCCTCTAGGAATACGCGAAACGGCTTAGATTTGCATCCAGATGATGGTGGCCGGTATACAAAAATGCGTACGGCTGCTGCAACGCTCGATCCGCGTAGCAGGACTTCGAGACATTCGAAAGATTCGGCGGGCCACGGTTTGGATAGTGCAAGGTGAAAGGAAGCTTTGAATAGAACCTCAACTCCTCCACAGCGACGATCGTTTCGTGGAAGATGTTGGAACTTGTATCCGTGAGGGACAATAGCAGATATCAAAGACGCATCGTTAGCAGTTAACCAGGTTTCTGTCAGACACATAATGTCTATGTCGTTTTCGCATGCGTAGTCTGTGTTAAAAAAAAACGTCCTTACTACGCAGCGATCAAACATACAACAGCCCGAGAATAGCTGTGGTACAGCTGTCAAGCGCACTGACCGGGGCGATCAGCTTAACGAAATTCGCGATGTCAACACCCGTTTGTTTACTTGAGACCGTTTGTTTACTTGGAATTGCTTGGCGAGTGGGTGGCCGATGTCCGATTACTGGCTGAACGATTCGTTGTTTCTGAACACCGCCTCGGCAGCCGCGTCTCGTTGGTTACTTTGCGACAATGCCGAGTTCAATCACTGTCCTCCATGCATCGGCATTCAGACTTGACACATTGGAAAGTTCAAGTAGCTGACAGGCAGTGTACCTGTACGGCGGCATGGTTACGCAGCTTGGGTCTGCTGTGGCCGTGCCTGAGTGACCAGTTGGAATGCTCATGTGTGGTCAGGTGACTGAACTCACAGTTCACAACAAAGAAAGTTTTTTAAAGTCAGTAAAACACACCGGTCACCTGTGTGGTACAAGTTTGGCGCGGATCGCGGTGAGGTCTTTGCTCAAGAAGATTCTGTCGTCGGGATGTTGTTCATTATGGCCTTTCAACTGGAATCGCGCTTTCAGTGCCATCGAAAGCGGACAATGATTGGGAGAAGTGCGCCCTGCTTGTCAATCTTCAGCCCAAGGCGATGGCTACGTTCAATCTGGTGTCGCTCAATGGGTGGCTTGAGCGACATTTTGTTGTTTCGTATTGTCATTACAAAAGCAGTAGCGTCATCCACGTCGCCAGTCTCTGGGAAGCCGTGGACTCTCAGGTTGGGGCGTCTTGAATATTGTTCTTGTTGGTCAATTACATGTTCCTTGTTTGTCACCTTCAGTTCAAGTTAACTAATGCGGCCTTCTTTTGTATTTAGCAGTGTGGTTAGATTGTGGATTTGTGTGTTCATGTTGTCTATTTTGTCAGATAATGTCTGAGGGAAGAGCACTTTTAATTTTTGTTATAGCAGTGTGCTTATCTTCAGTTGGACCTTCTAGCTATATGTCTATCAACAACAGGACAGTCTATCCGTGTGTCCATATTCAATTAAGTTGTCTATCTATATTCAATAAAGCTTTCAAGCATTGTGTTCATCGTTAATATGTAAAAGGGTTTACATATACAGACAATTATAGTTATTTATCTGCCTTCGGTAGAGTTTTATATTTATATGTCTAAATTCAATGTGGTGTTATAGTTTTATGTCCGAATACCGTTATGTCCATATTCAATACAATCTTATAGTTGTATGTCCAACTTCTAGTAGATATAATCATTACTCAAGTGGATAAAAATTACTTACCAATTAGTATTTTTCTTGACCTTTCCAAGGCATTTAAAACTATTGATCATTCAACATTACTAAATAAATTAAGATACTATGGCTTAGATGGCAAAACTCTTCTTTTATTTAAAAGCTATTTGAACAACCGTAAACAGTACACCGAATTTGATGATACCACATCTGAAACTTTACTCACTAAAGTTGGAGTACCAGAAAGGTCCATCCTTGGACCACTATTATATACTATATATATATATATATATATATATATATATATATATATATATATATATATATATATATATATATATATATATATATATATATATATATATATATATATATATATATATATATATATATATATATATATATATATATATATATATATATATATATATATATATATATATATATATATATAAATGATTTCTCACAAGCCAGCCAAATGTTTAACTTTACAATATTTGCTGATGATACCGCTTTATTTAGAACTATTGACACTTTCAGTGATAGTGTCCAAAATAAAAGTACATAATCACTAATAAATGAAGAACTTCTCAAAAGTTGAGTGGATTAATATAAATAAGGTATCACTAAATCTATATATATGACCTTCCAAATGCAAAACAAAACGACAAAGGTTTTATTTTTCAAAATAAATAATATAAATATTGAGAAAATGGAAGAATTTAACTACCTAGGTTTAACTATAGATACTATCTTTATTGGAAAAAAACACCCAAAAATATCAAATAAGTGTTCCAAACTATAGGAATACTAAACAGATTAAAACATGTGTTACCTTCAGAAATTAAAATTATTTTGTACAGTGCATCGATATTACCTCATATTAGTTACTGTATGACGACATCGGGATGCCAAGGAAACAGATTAGTTAAAATACAAAAGAAAGCAGTACGAATTATAACATTAAGCAAATCAATCCACACACAGAACCACTTTAAAAAAAACTCAACACACTAAAAGTAGAAGACTTACTAAAACTACAATAACTTAAATTTTATTACAAATATAGACATCAAAATCTACCTGTGTACTTATTAAACTGGCAAATAACCCCAAATACCTGCATTCACTACTATAATACTCGGAGAATAACTGAACTACATACTTACAGAACTAAACATGAATTTACCAACAAAATGTCTTAACTACTGGTACAACTTAATTGCCACATGTTATAAACAATATCCCTAATTTAGTCATAGAATAGATAGTGACTCATAGTTTAAAAGGCTTTTAAAGTTATGCCAAAAATGACATGCTACAAAAATATAACGACACATGAAGTATTCTAAATTGCTATATATGCCAACTAAATTAAATAAATTATGAATGAGTGTAACACAGTTCATGCAAATACAAATAACCTTTTCAATATGTATACTTGCACACATGCTTACACGCGTACAGGCGAAAACAGAACATAAAGCACACCAGTACAACACATCATCACGCACTTAAATTAATTATACGTAAGCCATAGACAAAAACACATATTTTCTACTTTTTTAATGTAGAAATATATGTATAGGGAATATATGTTTATTTGGTATTTATAGTTTGGGTGGCTCCTACGATAGCGACCAGTGTTGATCTTAGTAGGAGTCTCCCAAACATGTTTTTCCTATCCTTTTTTGTTGTTGTTGCATAATGTATTACTTTGGTTGGTGATTTTTTAGTTGTTATTGTATATTGTACAGTTATATATGTGTATGTATCATATGTATCTATATAATTTATATTGCCACTCAATGTTTTTTGTCTATGTTTTTCTGCTGTTGGGACAAATAAAATGTATCTTTCTCCTTATCCTTCATTAGGATATTATAACTATATGTCTATATTCAATCAGGTCTTATAGTTATATGTCTGTATTCAACAGGGTCTTGTAGTTTTTTGTCCATATTTAACACGGTTTTCTAGCAGTATTTATACCTATGAATGTTACACGTAGGACACTACCGATATTATGTAGCGACTCGGTGGGTTACTATTATATAAACCGAACTCGACATGGTAACATTTCGCAACACCACCTACACTACGAAGCAACATCCGGCTTGGTTGTATTAAAAAAACAGGAAACGTATCCTACGGTTCTGTCTACAGACATCTAGACCTGATTTTAGAGCTATATTTGATAAGTGTGTATTACACCGAAGCATAGGATCTATTTTACTTTCGTGAAAACCCGAACTCACAACATCGGAACGTGGAACTTGAATAGTTTGGCACATACCTCTGTTGACGGACGCTTCGGTAGCTGGAGTGTTTGTCAATGCACTGCTATTAACGCTGTCGGATGTGACTGTGACGCACACTTTTGTAGCCAGCGCGGGCAAAGTCCATATCGATGTGGACTCGAACTTTTTATACCTGTCAGGTCACATTACGCACGGTTTAATCGCGGCTGTGTGACTGCCAGTCAGCTATACTTTATATATATATATATATATATATATATATATATATATATATATATATATATATATATATATATATATATATATATATATATATATATATATATATATATGCAAAATGGTCCGTTTATTAAATCGTACAGCCCACAATATATGTCAAATCTATGGGAAATTATACATGACGCGAAAGCGCACGGTCTGCTCTACACGTACAACAAGGACAGCCTCTAAACACCTTCTCCATGAACAGGACCCTCGAACACCGTGTGTCAACATTTCATGATATTCGATCATATATGCACATGTGCATGCTACACATAATTTCTTATGGATGTTCCGACTGCAGTTAAGCAGGAGAAGCAGATCTCGTGATGGTACTAAACAATGTAGGCTTGCCACATGCCTCCATTAGAATGAATCCGTCGTCATCCTCGAAAAGAGTCTCTACGAAAATATGGAATGTGCATTATGTATGAATTTATGCACATTCAATTGCAGGGTTGAGTGAGTATAATTGAGATGACTGTGAACCGTGGACATCACGAACTCTTATTTTAGCCCCAGAAAGGGCTATGTGGAGCTTATAGGGGAAGGCAGCGTTAGTTGGTTTTTTTTTTGAGCCACTCATATTTCCCGGGAAACTATAGCAGCAACAGTTACATAGTATCACTCAGAGATTGACCATGCTATTAGAACACGATTGACGTACAATAAGTGCCATTTGTCACAACGGTAAGAAAATGTGAGTTAAAAGTATGTTTTTGATGTTTTTCGAAACTTTTTGTGATTGGGATTAATGTATGCTCGTGTGTAAACTGTCAACGCATGTGTCCAGACTTCATTGTCTGTGCACTTACAAATGTTTTAATTATGCACAGGGAAGAAGATTATTTATATCACTTCACACATTAATGAGAAGTTAGTTAAAACAGCTTAATTGTCAAAACAGGATTAGTTGAGCCACCAAAGGCCCAAAGGAGGGTTAGTTGAGAGGCGATTACAGATCGAAAACGAGGGTTCTTTACTCCAAAATACATCAAGGAATTGGGACATCGGATAGTTACAAAGCAACGCATTAGCATTAGTTACACTAGTTGCAATTGGCCTATAAGCCTACGTAATTTTTACAAATAAAGCATTTACTTAACTTACACTACACTGTGGTTCAACTTACCCCACACCAAATGTTAGGTGAGCCACCTTACCAACTCTATTTGAATCAGCTGCATATAAATATATATATGCATACTACATATATTATCTTGGTATAAATTGATCTACTAATAATCATAGTTTATGTGAGTAAAAATAATTTTGCGTTATGAATATTATCGTGCCCTACATATAAAAAAGAATGATTGCCCAACTAACACTGCCTTCCTCTATACTCTAGACTCAAGATCAGAGCTTTCAAGTGATGGCACCTGTCAGTCGGTGACCGTTGGCGTAACTATACATTGGTCATTAGGTCGGACTTTTAATTTTAATTAGTCACCAGTTATGGCAGATGTGGAGGGGTGTGTGGTGAGGACTTGAATTTTCAAAAAGGAGGCGTGTCCTTTTTCACGAATTCCACAGAGCTACTGGGTTACTTACTAGATATTTAATGTTGCGTATATGTTTAAAGGAAATTGTAGAAAAAATACCCCGGGAGCCAAAGAAGTATTTTATTGACTGCCTATTGGAAATCTAACTGGTCTCGCCTATTTACTATTTAGAACCGCTTTCGTCTGTCTTCGTGTCCATCATTCCAGCGATCCATCCAGCAATATATTCGTACCTATGCGATTCCTCATTCACTTCATGGTTCCCACAAACTGTGTCAAATAGGTGTAGGTGATATCGTCAGTGGTCTTCGAGGGTAGGCAGAACGGTTGGTTGGTAGCATGAGTTACTCGCCTTTTAGGGGTTGGTTTCATAGGAGTTTTGTGTGTTTTTGTTGTTTGAGTTTTTGATCCAGTTGTCCCTTTGGATCATGTTTCTTTCTTGCATTTGATTGTTGTCTCATTTGTTGCTTTCATTGATATGTCTGGTTATTATTATGATTATGTTGTGGCACGTTCCTTGCGTCGTCGGCAGCACGCTGCATAGGTCCATCGGTTATAATGACCGCGCATGGAAAAAGGGTGGTCTCGCACCAGGCTGTGTACATGCCTTCGGCAACATGCGTCGTGCCGACGGAAGGCCGCTGAATGAATAGCATCAATGCCTCGTGTCAACAGAAGGCCGCTGGATGAACATGCCCCTTGTCAATGGAAGGTCACTTCATGAATACGCGAAATATAGATCTATTGGGGAACAACTTGCAAAACGGCCCCTTGAGAAATATTTGTCATAAAGTTAACACTATTTTATTAAGGCCATTTGTTTCATATTTCATCATCCACTGCTTTATCGTCTGATTCACCGACACAACCCACTTCTTCCTTTCCCGCCGACGCCAAAACTAATTGTTTCAGTTGATTTACTTCCACCACTAGACCTTTTTAGTTTCTCAGCTGCCCTACACCAAAAACGTCCCAAATGTTCGAATCTCAAGTAAAAGTGTGACTCGAGTGCACACGAGTCGTACTCGAGGACTCGAGTGCACACGAGTCGTACTCGAGGACTCGAGTCTCCCAACCCTAGTACCTACTTATTTGCCAGGTACTGTATCCAGGTGTATGCGTGCATATCGTCTCTATTCAGTTGGATCCGTTATGTAACCATTAGCCAGTGATACCAATGGTGACACTCATCGAAAACTTGAAAATAAAATACGCCACTGACATCCAAAAGGACGTCATAGTAGAGAATTTACTTCCGGAATTGGTCATATTTTTACTTTTCTTAACGTTAAATAATTTATTAATTTGTGAATACATTAATTGAATCTGAACTATGATACTCTTACATTGTGACGGCACAATAGACTGTTGTGATCAAACGACAGCTATATTTTACGGTACATACGATACAATAAGTCATACTTAAGGATTTTATCACTCTCCAAACAGAGGCTCGCTTCCGGTTCTAGTCTCTCCCTCCAACTTCGTCTCTGCCACCACTAATCTCGCTTATCCAACTCTCGCTCGTCGTTGTGAACTCGCCGAGAAGACAGTGTGCGTTGTCTGTTACCGAGCGTACAAAATAATAATATGTAAACACGTATCACGCAAGCGTTGAAACTTGAGCGTGCTGCCGTCCTCTGAGCGTTATCAGTATTCCCACCACATTACGTCTATCAACAATGATCTGGATGCAGACAATGTGTTTATTTTCAGTGCAAACTCTAAACGTTAAGACTCTTGCTCTGTTGATAACACGTGCGACTCGTAACGATTCCATTTGACTAAGCGTTGCCGTGGAGCGCCAGCAGCCAATCAGCGTCATTACAAATATTCTACAAAATTTTTTTTTGCATGAATTGACATTTCTGCGTAAAAGTTGTGTTAATATAATCAAAGCTTAAAGTTGACTCGAATTGCATTGTTTAAGCTGATAACAGTTGACTCTTATTTAATGAGTTAGCCAAATCCCCAGAATAGAGCCTAATTATGTATGCACCGAGATTCTGATACAGTTCTCTCCTTTCCTTGCATGTATGTCGAGTATGTCGAGTATCCCTAACTTGTAAACAATCATAAACTAATGCAGTTCATTCGGTATCATATAGCAAGCGGCTTACTTAATAGATATGTAATGTTGTGTGAATGTATAAAGGCCATGTCTTGTTCAAATAAATGTACATAACAACTATATAAATATATTTGCATATATGTGTTCTTCAATGTTATGTCAAATCCGAAACTACATTGTGGGCAAAACATTGATTAAATTGAATTTAAACAGTGACAAGTTATAGCCTAAACATGAAAATATATGTTTTCTGGCAATGCCGCATGGGGCAGATTAGTGACGAAAAAAAGTAAAACAAATCGGCCACACAGTTGGGAGAAATGGGAATAACAACACACAAATAGCACAAACCTGGGCCCCTGAAGGTAAAAAGAAAAAAGGAAGACCAACATCAACACGGAGGATGAAGTAGAGAGAAATCAACTGAGATGGAGTGTGTGATTTTATCAAGAGCGTTGCTCTTGTTGTCGGCAGTCATCGCCGGGTCGCACGGAAGTCCAGCCGACGTCACCGAATACACGGATTGTTTAAATTGTGCAAGGACCGATACGATGGCTGCAAGTTAATGAAGTCAACACGCACCAGCCATGGACAGTGTGTGCCAGAGCTATTACATGACGTGTATGCGTTCATGTCGTAAAGATTGATTGATTCGACTGTTTCCACTAACTGACAGTCATAGTGGACTACAATCACTACCTTATGTAAACTGTTCAGCAAATGATTGCGATCAAGAAGCATTGCGATCTTGATGTATCACATTTACGGATGAGCTTACACTTAGCAGGAACTAGTTGACGCCATCGTGTACGAACTTATGAACTTTCGAATGCAATTAAAGTTGCCATCTTAGTTTAAGTTAGAACCCGGCGTCGAGCAGTATTTAGAACGTAATCAGGATTTTAGCATTTCGTGTTCAATTCATGTTCTCGTTGTTTCATAGGCTCTATTTATGAACTCGGAGTTGAGTATGAAAGCGAGGCTTGACCAAGAACACGTGCTCAATGTATTTGTTCAACCATGAGCCCAATGTCGCGGCCCAAAGACGTAACTTTAAAGAAGAAACTCGGAACGAGCGAGAACCAAACATCACGTCACGCGACACATCACATGTTCTCCAAATTACGTCCAAACAGTTTGTTGCTGTTAACTGAAGACATGAATGCACAAGTGTAGTAACCAGACGGTGCGCTTATTACATATTGACAACGCGGATGGACATCGGCGAGTACCATGGTGTTGTTACCTTTTTTGAATTTTTTTTTATCGCTTTCAGTTGAAACTAGAAACACATGTTTGTTAAATATCTTACATAATATAATGTCAGTGTGATTTAAAACCTTACACAAAACATCTTCGCGCGATAAATATCTATCTATATTTGTTGCAACACTGGAAACTACCCCAAGATAATATTATCACTACATGCTTGTTCATTGTAAGAATTATTACTAGTGTTAAAGTAACGTCTCAAGATTGGGTAAGTGTGCTCGCTGGTTACCTGGTCTTTGTGATATACTTGTTAGAGAAGAATACTGATTCGGGAGATCCTCCTTTCACACTGCATACCTAATGTCGGAATGCACATAGAACCACACGCAGTTGTGTCTCCATCGAGATCACCCTGGAGATCACCCACGAGATCATCGTTGACACAAGAGAGCGTAAAACTCCGATAGAGGCGTAGTCTAGTAGACTATTCGCAGATTAAACTTCGGTTGTGTTATGCGCCATCTGGTGTCAGCCACATAGACTACATATTTTGCATTTCGGTTGCCTGACGATCAGTTGTGCGGTTGTTTGCAGCAGGAGTGCGTATTAACTGGTAATGTTGCTCATAGTATCACTTCGTACAGTCGAATTCGCGTTTTCGTAGTACTGGTCTTTGTAGTGCGGTATTATATTTGTATGCATACGTTTTGTTTTCTTCAGGACTGTCGCCACCGGTCATGAAGTTTGTCGTCTTAAGTAGTAACCCTGTTTTAGACACCAGTATGGTGTTTGCACCGTCATCGTTTCTCTTTAACTCTCTCGTTTTAAACCAGGTGGTTCTGTCCCTGCATGTTCCATACACGATGTTGTTATACCGTGTTGATTTTATCCACAGGTGATATCGCTGGTCTTGGTGTCGGTGGTCATCGGCGGGTCTCGGGGAAGGCCAACCGACGCCACCGAATACACGGATTGCTTGACACTGTGCAGGGACCGATACGATGGCTGCAAGTTTAGAAGTCAAGACGCGCCAACCATGGACACGGACCACGGAGCTATTACATGTCGTAAAGAGTATCCACATCTAGCGGATTGATTCGACTGTTTCCATTTACTATCATAAGGCGTGTATGGGCACGTGTCGTATACATTATCCGCAGAGAGCGGAATGATTCGACGGCTTCCGCCATCGCAAAACTGACAGTCATATCGAACTCTAAATCCTACCTTCTGAAAACTGTTCAGCTATTGAGTACGACCAAGACGCGTTGTGATTGTTGTGACGCGTACATGTCAACCTGAGATGATCAAATTATTATCCAGTCAACGCCGCCCCGCGGTGACCCGACTACCCGGCACCTGGTCTCCTCGCATATTACACAATCGCACAAACGCGACTTGCAACAAAAGTTTAGCAATGTACGCCTAGCAGATACCCAACGTAAAACCCAAATTACACCTATTTCTTATAAATTTAATATCACCCGGATCTCTGCATTGGGACGGTAACAACGCTATTAATTGCATCACTCAACTCCTATGACTTAATGCGTTATATTAATAATGTATTCCTAATATACCGAGCTATTTAGAATCTGTCAGAGCCGTGAATTCGTTTGTCGCACCTTGCTTGCTTGCCGAACAACAATTCGATAGTTCATGTATTAAAATTCTTATACTTTCACTAAATGTGATTCACAATGATACCATTGTATCCGTCACATAAAACCGGTTCTATGCATAATACATTTGACCACCTTAGCCGAAGGAATTATGTTCGAATTCGCAATGGTTTAATTTCACTCAAGTTGTTAGTCACAAGGTGGCACCTTTGCATTGCGCAAATATAACTCCCTGCAGTGCGTTATGTGGCAGCACTATTTGCTAAGACTACCGCACGCTACTGAACAAAGGGGCAACATATATATCCAGTATCCACTCATTCTCAAAAAATACTTTGTGACAATTAACATTGTCATTCGATGCACAGTCTTCAGTGTGCACATCGATGGTAGCTGTGATATGTGATAGGCAAATGTTGGATCACAAGTTTCTAAGTGGACAGATGGCTGACAGTGATTGTAGCGTAACGAGTGTGTTCGTTGTCATGCATTCGCCAGAGAAGAACGGTGCCCCTGGACTACTGGAAGCAGTAAACAAAGCTTTGGATCTGACCGGAGGTAAAGACATGAAACTCGTCGGTGTCACCACTGACGGCGAATCGGCAAGCACTGACAGACAAGGTGAACTATGACGTCAGCTTGCTGACCAAGTACACAAAGGTGTTGCAACTTTCTGGTGTGCTGCTCACCGGTCGGACTTAGCCATTGAGTCGGTTGTCAGTACTGTACCGGAGCTGGGCATCTGGAATTCTAATATACTGGGACTCTTACGATTGTTACGGACACCGAGAAGGATTAAAATGTTGTCATCTCAGGCCTAGAATGTCAAACAGTTCCACCGGCATCACGATGTCAGGTTTGCCCAGCACGAGCTGCAACTGGTGGATGCTGTGCTGAATAACCTACCAGCCTGCATTAAGGTGTGGAAACAGATACAGGCACCAGAAAGTACCAGCAAAGAAAGGAGAAGGCTGAAGCCAAAGGGTTTCTGAGAATCTGGAACCACCAACAGAAGTGGATCACCTCACTGATGGGCGACATCTTGGAGATATTTGAAACACTCCAGAAGAGGTTGCAAAGAGCGACTTGTTCATCACCGTTCTTCTCACTGTAACTGACGCTGCCTGAGCCTGCTGAGGGATGGACCATCCCCGGGAAGAAGAGAGGAGAAAGAGAGTTCCCCAACCGATAGCACCAATGATGACCTGACACAGCGAAAGTCGAATCACCAATTCGTTTGTGTGAACCGTGCATTACGCACTAGCAATCAGGCTGGAGGTCGTGCAAGCATCCCTCGAATACCTCCCTGAACGCTTGCACCCAGAGCAGGAGGACGTCATCAAAGACATGAAGGAGTTGGTGATGTCAGGCAATCTGGGATCATTCGTTGAGCATGGCGTGCGCGTCGTCAGGCGCCCTTTCCTAAACGAGGCATCTGACTTTGCTGACGGGGCAGCCAAGAAACGGGAGAAAATGATGAATGTGCCATTCCTGCCTGGTGGTTGTGATCTCAGTTGTAAGATGACTGTCAGTCTGCGGCAACTTCTGCCAGTCACCACAGGTTCAGTTCAGAAGGTGTTGGAATCTCTGGCTTGCAACTACTGCATGTGTTTGTAATAAAAATTGTTTCTGGGATATATGTGTGAAATTTATACCGAGATGCAGTCGTCAGTGTCCAAATGAATAAAACATATACTAACACATATATAAAGCTTTCATACATTCCTAAGGGATAGAGTCCCTACGATATTGTGGACCTTGCACTCAGAGCAGGAGGACGTCATCAAAGACATGAAGGAGTTGGTGATGTCAGGCAATCTGGGATCATTCGTTGAGCATGGCGTGCGCGTCGTCAGGCGCCCTTTCCTAAACGAGGCATCTGACTTTGCTGACGGGGCAGCCGAGAAACGGGAGAAAATTATGAATGTGCCGTTCCTGCCTGATGGTTGTGATCTCAGTTGTAAGATGACTGTCAGTCTGCGGCAACTTCTGCCAGTCACCACAGGTTCAGTTCAGAAGGTATTGGAATCTCTGGCTTGCAACTACTGCATGTGTTTGTAATAAAAAAAAAATCTGGGATATTATGTGTGACATTTATACAGAAATGCAGTCGCCACTGTCCAAATTAATAAAACATGTACTAACACATATATAAAGCCTTCATACATTCCTAAGGGATAGAGTCCCAACGATATTGTGGACCTTGCATTACGTATAAATTTCTTATAGCACACCTGTTTGAGTGACTATGCTTCAGATGACTGCGAACCGTGGGCATCACTAACTCCTATTTTAGCCCCAGAAGTGGCTGTATGGAGCATATTAACTCTGGACTCAAGATCAGAGCTTTTAAGTGTAACATTGATACATTGGTCATTTTAATTAGTCATCAGTTATGGCAGGTGTGGAGGGGTATCTGGTGAGGAAGTGGTTTTTTAAGGAGACGTATCCTTTTTGGATATTTAATGTTTAAAGGAAATTGCAGAGAAAATGCCCAGGAAACCAAAGAAGCATTTTAATAACTGCCTATTGTGGTCTAACTGTGGTTTCGCCTCTGTTTACAATTTAGACCAGCTTTCTTCGTATGTCTTCGTGTCCATTCATCCAACCATGAATCATCACTTACACCGTTAGATTAATAATATTTGAAAAGGATTTAACATGACAGCCATCCAAAGCAGAACATACCCAGATGGCAAGTTGACAAAGAAGTCATTGGCTTATCAAGAATCTAATAAGTTATTATTTATTTGTAGCTCGCCCTTGTCAGATATCTGTCAATTTTGTCTTAATACATATTCACACTGTTGGCATTAACACAATCAGCAGATAATTTGTAGTCATATGTGAAAATTAATACGTTCATATGTGCAGTCTACACTGTTCCTTCACTACTGCTATTTCGTGTATTTTAGTGCTTCTATATTCCTAAAGTGAGAACAAATTCTTTTGTCAATATTTTCATAACCATTAACATCTTAAAAACTTCAATTTCATCTACTCTTCCCCTCATTGACTCTAGTGTTATTAAACCACATACTTTAGGCGCCTTTCATGCTTTGTTGCTATCTTCGGTATTTGCTCTAGCGTATGTAATAAGTATGTCCTTCCTACGATATAGTCTCCAAACCATATTATAAATGTTTCCAAACTGTTGCTTTATGCAAAGGTATAATTAGCTCATTATGTCATATTTCTCCTAAGCAACCCAAAAGTGTCATTACTCTTTGAAGCCGCAATCCCACACGGCTCTAAAACTTTCGTGTCAGCACTAAATGCGATGCTGTCTCTTGCCGTTTAAGGCAGCGGTGATCTCCTCTTATCGGACACTGCCTTCCAAATCGCAAGTTCATCGATGTGCAAGACCTGGTAACAAGGCGGGGTCCGACGACGTCATTGCTACTGCGGCAACAGCCGGGTAACCAGTCGACCAACGCCGATATTCACCGCTCCTCGCTCACACTGTATTTGGAGCGGGAACGCTCTGCTGAATAGGATCACCGCGGGGCTACCGCGAGCCAAACAGCAACGTTCTTTCAGCTGTTAGTTCGGTGACATGCTACACTATTATTATTGAGCGATTTCCGCTTTCGTGACGTTGGCTAACCGTGTAAAGGCCGGCTTACAAGAGCGATTAATTGTCCAGTTGGTCAGCCGACTTGGTGCAAGAATCAGTCGTGTAAACACCTTCACGAGGCCGATTAGCGAGGCCAATTTGTGGCTACAATTATGTCGGATTGAATTTGGGTTGGTCCCAATTTTTCAGACAGTCGGCCGCAATATTAAAACAGTGGCTAATATGATCAGCGACTGACTAAAGGTGCACTCGTCGTGACCTTCCATCAACGCTCAAGTCGAGAGTGGCGCGAGTTAATATCTAAGTCGCTCGTCTAGACGCATACATTATTTAGCTACGCGTTGTCACGTGACACGGCGTCGTCCGACCAACGCGGTCGTATAATTTATGGCAGTGCGTCTACGTTGCACACAAATCTGTTTTATTATCCAGTGCTGGTGACCCTTAAGGTTAAAAACCTAACTCGGCTTGATTCCCATATCATGTGTTTCCACAGTAACGTGGTTCATTCGTACTAAACTAGGGACGCGAAACAAGGAAAGCGGACGGAACCAGACGCACAATGCGCAAGCCGGCAATGATTGGCTGCCAAAGTTGGACCTCGAAAGCGACCATGCGCAACAAGTGGCAGCTGTTTCAACCATTCGACGACGCCGCCTGCCGCAGTTGAATAAACCTGCAGCTGCGCTTAATCGTCTGACGGAACGACAGATGGACTAGATTAAACTAGCGTCAGCTATCTCTTGTGTCGGAGTTGCATTGTAATCCACGGTGAGATTTGACGGCATGTCACGATTTACTACAACCTATATAATGTTGTTTTTCGATGACAAGTCATACATGCGTTGGTGTTTGTACTGGCGAAGCGAAATGCGGCGATTTAGAACATATTAATAAACATAGAAAATATTAATAAATCATCTCATGGGCGGAGGTTATTATTATGAAATGCATTTTAAGACGTGTGACAACAGTGAGAGTATCTTACTATCACGTAGCTTGCATAGTAGTAGGCCTAAATGCAAATGTTCGCTAAGTCTAGATGGTGAAACGATCAGTAAGCTAGGTGTTTATAAACAACATCGACTTACTAGCTAACAAACCAAAAGAGCAGCGGCTTACACCACACACATATAAACGAAACAATACATGGAACCTAACGTCAGGATCTTAGTCAGTTATTACAAGGATTTATGGAGAAAAAAATTATTCAAATAACGGGCTTTTTGTCTTTAGATAAAGTGATTTTTTCTTTTATCAAATAACGGGATTTTGTGGAACCATAACTGGTTTTGATTTATCCAATAAGGGGTAAAAAGGGTGTTTGTATTGACATGGGCCTTTTATTATGACCCATTATTTTTCGCGGGTCTACACAATGATACATTATATGTGGTGGTTTATTGGTCTACTCCATGCAATCGCCCTGTGAAATTAACCATCTAGGAAAACTGCCCCTTACACAGAAATATTGGTTTTGAAGAGTAACTGTCAAGCATCAATAAAAAAAATACTAAAATTTTTTTACAATGATTAATTAGCATATTTATGAGATATATGTATTATTGCAACATATATTTATTAAAGACGCGGGTTGAGCAGGTAATTCTCTAAGGGATTTTACCAGTAATAGGAAGGAGGGGTTAGAGATATCGAAATTGCCGGGGGATGGCAATTAACATGCTAGTCCAGAAGCTATGTAGGAAAGAGGAAGTTGGATTTGTTGATTTGTGGGGAAGTTCTGTTGGGAGAGCTGATATGTACATGAAGGATGGGCTTCATCTAAGTGTAAAGGGGGCAAACATTGGTAGTAAACATTATTTACACTAGAAGCGCAGGGGGTATTTAGAGGTGCCTCAAGCAGGACAAGAGGCTACTAGTACAGACAAACCAGTAACAGAAATATAATTAGAAAGGGAAGCAGATTGCAATGAGGCTGTTTGGTACAAAACAGTTTAAGGAAATTCAACATTAACTATTGGATTAGTTTACCGAAGTCCAAAGATAAACGAATAGGATAACACAAAAATGGTTACTTCAGTTCAGTGTTTACAAGAGAGGATATTAGTTCATTGCCAGTTCCAGATGCTAAATTTCAGGAGGCTAAATCTGACTGTTTAGTGCAGCTAATTGTAACTCCAGAAATGGTAGTTAAGAAAATAGAGGCAATGAAGGATAATAAATCACCGGGAATGGGTGGATTTCCTCCAAAACTACTACCGGTAATGGAAACAGTATAACAAATTAGTATACCACTTGCAAGAGTGTTCAACTTGTCATTAAAAGAAGGAGTTGTTCCTTTTGAATGGAAAGAAGCAAACATCATACCATTACTTAAAACGGGTTCGAGAAATAAGTGAAAGAATGATAGACCAGTGAGTTTAACGTCAGTGATTTGTAAATTATTAGAAAGGTTAATTGAAGACTCTATGTTGGACTTCCTTGTTAGGCATAAATTGTTAAAATCATTTCTACATGGATTTCTAAAAGCGAGGTCATGCTGAACAAATATGTTGTGTTTTATTTTAAGAAGTCACTAAGTGGATAGACGAGGGAACGCCAGTATAATATCTATTTAGATTTTCAGAAAACATTTGACAAAGTACCACATAAAAGATTACTATTTAAATTAAAGCCCATGGTATCGGGATGGCATTATTGACTGGATAGAACAGTGGCTGACTGACACAAGACAGCGTGATGTAGTAGATTGAGATGTTTGAAACTGGAAATCAGTTTTGAGTGGTGTATCCTTAATATATATATATATATATATATATATATATATATATATATATATATATATATATATATATATATATATATATATATATATATATATATATATATATATATATATATATATATATATATATATATATCATTGATATATATATATATATATATATATATATATATATATATATATATATATATATATATATATATATATATATATATATATATATATATATATATATATATATATATATATATATATATCAATGACTTGACAATGTAACAAGAAACTGAAATTTGGGGATGACACAAAAGTGCGCACAATCAATTGGGATGATTTCTAAAAAAAATGTGCACTTATAATCTCTCGAAAAGGGAATTCCCCTCCGGACGGGCCTGCAGTGCACCAAGTAACAACGTGCGACGTGGTGTCAACAGTAAGTGGCAATGAGGCAAGTGGCACTATCCCGTGTTGAGGACACCACATATTGTCCACCCTGACGTTGTGGTTGTCCACCCTGACGTTGTGGTTATCAGGAGATAACAGAGTAAGTTGTCAACAGAACCTCTTGACAACTGTTTGCAAGATGATCGGATACCCCGTTAATGAGAATGTAGACCTAGAGTAGGGTGGGGCAAGACGCCTATGTGAGGTTAACGCCTACTCCCTAAATATTACAAACGGACGTGCACATAACAACGTCTTAGTGTGTAAGCTGGTGCTTGAGCCAGTCGAATGCATTGGGTGAACGCACGAGGAGACAGAAAACGTGAGTATGGAAATGGCATTTGAAGTGTTGCACTCTATTTTTAGTGACCAATACAATATGTAACTTTATTTATAAAGGAATAAAGAATAAATAGAAAATCTGAAAAAAGATGGCAATGCATACTGTTCCTATGTATCACATATGTAGTATGTCAAATGTGGGCGATATTTGACACTCACGTGTAACTCCATATTGTTTTTAACCTGAGGCAAAACGCCCACCAGGTAATGGGACAAACACCTACTTGTAGGCGTTTTGCCTCTTGTACGTCGTGTGTTAAAATTATTCTTTTATACAAATAGATTATAATTATTATTTTATTTACAGGGACATGGTTCGAATTTACAAAAGAAAGACTGAAAGGGGTAATTATGGAAGTAAGTTGCTGAACAAAGCCTTGCCAGCTGTCAAGGATGGTGTACCCGTGATATGTGTCAGCAAGGATGGTGTACCCGTGATACGTGCCAGCAAGGATAGTGTACCAGTGATACGCGCCAGCAAGGAGTGTGGTGTGCTTGCACATACACTTCGTAGGCAAAGAGACAGCGCAGTGTTCAAGCCAGGAGTCGTGCAACTAGGCCACAAGCAGCCTGTAGTATCCAAAGCAACTGAAACGGTAATGGGCAAACGCGTACAGTTCATGGAGAAGAGAAAGTGTTATATGGTCTAACGACTTTTGATGTGATACGCCTCTTGTTCGATATGGTGGAAAGAGACGGTATATGTCACCCTTTCTCCAAGGAAAGCAAGATGGCAAGAAGGGACTTGTTACATGGGACCTTTTCTCGTCACCGAAGCCTTTGCATAAGAACACCACAGGGAACGAATCTGGCACGCGCAGTGGCGTTCAACAAAAATAAAGTTCAACATTTCTTCCATGTATACAAGTGCTGGAGACGCACGCCTTCACACCTGCCCGAGTGTGGAATAAAGCCGAAACCGACATAACAAATGTACAGAAGCCTGGTAATTTGTGCGGCAAGTGGGAAAGATGACCAGTGGAGAAGGCGGGACAACTGTCACAGCGATATGTGCCATGAGTGCGGCAGGTGCATGCCTTCCCCCTAGTTCATATCCCCCCGCAAGCGCAGCACTATTGCACGGAGCGCTGCCGCAATCAGTCGGCTATGCGAGCCCAAATGGTTGGATTTTGCGGCTGCTGCTGTCATAGATGAGATATAGCCGACCCATCAACCCGAGTCACCGACAATGAACTCCCACCAACTGCCGCTCCGTCAACTAGAGTCACAAAGACAGACAGCCATGGCGATGAACTCTCACCAACCGCCGGCCCGTCAACTACAGTCACAGAGGAAGACGGACGAGGTGATGACCTCCCATCAACTGCCGCTTCGTCAACTGGAGTCACAGAGAAAGATAGACAAGGCGATGAACTCCCACCAACCGCCAGCCCGTCCCGAATTACAGTAACTAACTATGTGAACCGAGTCATGGTATTGTTCTCCATAGCATGTCGATCGTTCTTCATTATTGCCATTCCTACTTTCTCCAAACGTTATGTTTGCTACACCATGTAATTATGTAATTATGAGATCATTGATATAATCCATTCTCTATATCGGTCTTCATCACACACACACACACACACACACACACACACACACACACACACACACACACACACACACACACACACACACACACACACACACACACACACACACACACACACACACACACACACACACACACACACACACACACACACACACACACACACACACACACACATTTCCTGTGTCCAAACTGTGAATCTGACTGTTTCGACTAGAGCACGTGGATACAGATGATTATAATTATCATCAAGAACAGTTTTAATATACACGTATGTTCTTTGGTGTTGTTTTACATGGTCTCGTGTAGTTGTTTTAACACATAGGATATCGTCCATGTGAACATAATTGTTACACGTTGTTTGTGTATAGCCTAAGATTGTGGTTATCAGTTTGTTTTATGCAATCCTTTCTGTTTTGTTCATAGTTTATGTGATATGTATATATCATCCAGGTGAATTTAATTATTACACAGTGGGTGTGCATAGCCTAAGAGCAGTATATTACATTTTGTTAATATTTTAACACATCTTCCAAGTGAATGTAATTTCGCACATTGTTTGTGGATGGCTTAAAATTGCATTGTGGTCATCAGTTTATTTAAAAAATAGCTTCTATGTTGTTCGTGTTTTAATAATAACCACGTATTTCAATAAAAACATTCGTAAAAAAATATGTCAGTGATTTCTCATTGCTTTATCAAATGTAATTCAAAGGTTGAATCGCCTACGGTAGGCATTTTGTCCCATCTGGATGGGCGTTTTGCCGCGGGGCAAAACGCTCACCTGTTTAATATTTTAATCTTGAAATCACTGCGAATACTATTTACATAGCAACTTAGTGTGATGTAGACATTATAATGCTAAGATAAAAGAAAACCTATGATCAATAGGGCTTAACTTCTGACTTCATACTGCATAAATATGAGGTGTCTTGCTTAATATGGGCGTATTGCCCCACCCTACCCTATATGTACAACTGGATTAATAAACAAACTACATCATGTCTATTGGGTCAACAATACGCAATATCAGTGTTTAATAGTGTTTTAAAAACTGGTGCTATCACACAAAAGAAAACTAATGTCACTCAATGAATACACTTACAATAACAACAGTATGTTTTACAAACAACATATTTACATCATCGTTTCGGTGACTGACGTTGTCCTTATCATTGAACACGAGTGCATCACTCTGAGACCAGCACTGGGTTGTGAATACACGGAGCGAGTCTGTAGAGCAACATGTCGGAGTTGGTGGTCGGCAGGAGAGTGTCGTGAAGGCGCTGCCAGAAGAGAGACTGCGCACACGCGCCGTCTCCCCGCTCGATCAGCGTGCAGCGTGTGCGCGGACCCAGCAGTGCACGCAGCGTGCGACTCGTCGATGCATGCGCTATGGGCTTAATGTAAAGCAGGATCAACGACGTCTGGTCTCGTTGAAGCGCCATGTTTAGAGCAAAGTCGCACCAGTGGTCGTCACAGAAGTCTGGTGTCAGCACGAACAACACGTACCTGCTGGTCTCCAGTGATTGCACGATGTTTTCTGCGATGGGAAAGCCAGCCAGCGAATCTCGCTCATACACGAACATTGACAAAGCCCAATAAGTCTCCACTTGGTCAATAAGTTCGTGTGCCACCCAGTCCAAGTCGGCATCGGCATACACGACACAGACGTCATGTCGGTACTGACCGGGGTCGTCTGTAGACGGGCCGCCCTGCCGCCAACGACGCTTCATTGAGTAGTAGTACCAGCGCATGCGCCAACGATTGACGTAGAGGAAAAGCAGCAGCGTCAGCGAGCAGAAGCCGACACCTCCGGCCACTATAAACACAATGAGCAGACTGACACCAGGGGTTGTTGTAGCACATGACGCCTCCATATCCGCTAGTGACACGCTCACGACACGTAGTTCGTGATTCTCAGCGCACGTCAACGTGTCTCTGGCTACGACACGTACGTTTGTCGTCCGCAACCAACGCAAGAACCCGAGCGACGCGCAGGCATTACACGAGAGAGGATTACCGCTGATGTCCAGAGAGAAGTTGACTCGTTCCGACAGTTCGTCTAACGTATCTCGAAGGTCTTTCGACACAGACGTCATTTGATTTCTGGACAAATTCAACGATTGAAGCGATGTGAGGCGAGAAAGATTCAGAGAAAGCTGCCACTTAAACAGATTATCGTTCAACTTCAGTACGCGATTTTTTGTCAAATTGACAAAGGCGTTTTGGTTGATCGTACGAAAAGAATTCTGCGATAAATCAAGTTCTTCAAGTGAAGTTAGGTGATTGAAGACGCGTCCGTAGACGGCAGTCGTTTGCGTTTGATTTTGATTAACCACAGTGTCACCCAGTTTGTTATCAGATAGGTTGAGGAAACGAAGACTTTCTAAATATATAAAGGCGTCTGCCGATATATGCTGAAGCACTCCGTGACTCATGTCTAGTGTTTGAAGTTGCCCCAAACCCTCCCATCGTCCAGTAAGTGATTTAATGGCCTTCGAGTTGGACACGTTGATGTAAACAACGTTGTTTTCAGGGTAAAATGTAAGCGGATATAAATGATAGCCTGTGGATGAGAGTGACACGTGATCGGCAAAGACGTATCGTGCTGATGGCATGATGTAGATCGCATCCTCACGATGGGCTGATGTTACATTGGTCTTCCGTTCCGTTGTTCTCTTGTTAAATATTAATGACATAGGTCGACGGAATATGTCATCAAATGCAACGTTATCAACTCTTCTGTATGTTACTCTGAAGTCTTCAGGTAGGCCGCCATAGTACGATACATCGACCGCCATCAACTGGGGCGGAAATGATCTGAGCACGTCAGTACCTTTGAGACCGTGTCTGATAAAATACGCAATGTTGTTGAAACCAATATTCAGCCATCGAACATTTGGCAAGCATTTCCCAAAGTATTTCATATCAATTGCTATTATGCTATTTTGACGAACCGACAATCGCCTAAGCCTCTTCGCAAATGGCGTATCACAAACGTCCATAAAGTTCAATACATTCGCTCGGCCGCCGCGTTCTACGTCATCCATGACTAACGAATCGATTCCCGAATTCTCCGTCGCCCATACCGCTCTAATCAATGTCCTATAACCAATGTCACGGTTACACGCCATATTTAGATTTCTTAGATTCGGCAAATTCGAAAACGACCCAAGCTGGACTTGCCTGAGTTCCGAATTTCGCAAAGATAGGGTATTGATATTAGTTTCACGCAAAGCCCGAAACGTAGCAGCCGTGATATTTATCATGCCTCCGCGGCGAAGTTCTAATATTAGTAGGTTATTGAAGCGCGCAATGTCTGACGGGATATCGACGTGAGGAATGCCGGAAATGTGCAGCTCTATCAAAGCGTGCAGCACGGATAGTGATTGGAATGGATACTCAGTAACGCCTGTTTCGTCTGACATCGTATTTTGCGTAACTTTCAAAACTCTGAGCGAGCGCAACGGACGATACAGACGCTGTTGGAAACATGCGTTGCTTATGCACAGGGAATTGCGGCTGATGTCGAGATACTGCAGAGATCCCTGGGCACTGAACGTGTCCGGTGCGATTTGGTTCGACTGTATTTTGTTTTCACACAAGTCTAAATGTCTCAGTTCTGTCAGATTGCTGAAAGCCTTCTGTTCCAATTTGCTGATATCGTTGTTGTTCAGTAGAAGTGTCGTAGTGTGAACCGGGAGGTCAAGCGGCACTGTCGTCAGTTGTCTGTGACTGCAGTTCACCTGGCGACCTTGGGCCCAAGACGCATCCTTGGTGACGTGGCATGGAATTGTCAAGGTCGCACCAACACTTCCGAAAAATGTCAAGTATAAACAGAAGCCACGACAGATGATGTCGACGTTCATCTTCATAGCTGCTTCCTATGTCCGCTGAAGAGAAAATAGGCTTTCGTAAATTGTTTTGTAATACAAACGTAATGCGGTAAAGAATACTGCCGTGAATCACAATTATAGGTGTCCAAAATTGATGCATCTAACTTAAATTTCAGTTCACTCCGCTGTATGAATGAGTGGTGCACATGTGAAAGAATAGTTTTCAAGCAGTAATCGCAACGTTGCTGAATACTTTCCAGAGCAGTTTTGTTGAAATGAACAGGGCTGCCATGGAGTGGGGTGTAAAGCACTTTGAACGGTCTTACGGACTGGATACCGCGCTATACAAGAAGGTACATTTACCTTACCTTTTACCTTTTACCGTCATACTGCTGCTGAGGAAAACTACTTAGGTCCTATGTGCCGTTATTAGACGCATCAAAGTGACTTAGGTCCTGTGTGCCTTTATAAGAAAGGCACATATGTTACATCAACGAAATGAAGTTTAGTAATGGTGGCCGTGCAAAGAAATGACAGTATCAGTATGGTCCTATTCTATTGACACAAAGAGCGTGACATTGGCATGCAATAATTCTACACATCTTAGTTTTACAGCATTTATTGTCAAACAAATCGACCACTGACACGGTGGAACCCCCGTGATTTATAGTCATGTTATTTACCGACAGTGCAAGAACGTCAAGCAGAAGTAAACTGCTGTACGACTACCTTCGCCATTTGTGAGTGAGTGAGTGAGTGAGTGAGTTTGCGTGCGTGCGTGCGTGCGTGCGTGCGTGCGTGCGTGAGTGAGTGAGTGAGTGAGTGAGTGAGTGAGTGAGTGAGTGAGTGAGTGAGTGAGTGAGTGAGTGAGTGAGTGAGTGAGTGAGTGAGTGAGTGAGTGAGTGAGTGAGTGCGTGAGTCAGACGGTTTGGAAAAACAAGGACGTATATCAGTCGATTCGTATGAATGGGGAATATAACGAAATTTTAAACACGGGCTCGACATATGGTGTTACATCAAACTGTAACTAACAAAACAGTCCATCTTTTTTACACTAACGTTAAATAATATAATTTAATTTTTTTTTAATAATTATAATATAATGTAATTATGTTTAGAAATTTAATGTGTATGCTATGCATATTTGTTATTACATAACACTGAACTGTTGCACTCCTTTGTGAAATTGCGGTAAATTATATGCTTAGTTTTTTTTTAAACAAACCGTCCACATCTGACATCTCTCTCCATTTGGACGCTGTAATTGATTTTTTCAGAACAATGTAAGTGTAGTTTATATGGCTTTGTATTTGACTATTGTAATTGTGATTTCAACTGAACCCAACCGCGGCAGCACATATGAATGAATACATCTAAAAGTAACTGTACATGAACTCCTATTTGTTTTAAATAATGTAGTTGTGCTCAACCTATTGCGATTGACACTTAACGTAGCATTGTAATTTATTTTTGAAGCGCTGTAATTGTAACTGTAATTGATCTTTTCCATACAATGTAACTGTAATTGCATACCCGTCCTCGGGGGGTTCGAACGAACCCCCCATTTTTTTTTATAGAATTTTGTTATTATAACATTGTTTAAAAATCATCCCAGAAATCCCGGCTGATTGTCTGTGCCCGAACCCTCTTTTCAAAACCTGGAAGACGGGCCTGAACGGACGCCTTTCAAAGATACTTTTGTTGGCGTAGCAGAGGAGCTGTGTGGCGGAACGTCTGGAAAAGGGGATCCTCATCGAGGAGGAAAAACCAAACTTGGTGGACAGAAGAAGTAGCGAAAGCAATCGGAGAAGAGAGAGAGAGAGAGAGAGAGAGAGAAAAAAAAGAGAGAGAGAGAGAGAGAGAGAGAGAGAGAGAGAGAGAGAGAGAGAGAGAGAGAGAGAGAGAGAGAGAGATGAAAGTGATAGAGGAGATAGGGGAACAACCGAATACAACATTTCAGCAACTGTATGGACATAACAAGAAGGCGACTAGGAGAGGCGTGGATACAGAGAGGCGTGGATACAGCAAGGCGTGGAAACAGAGAAGCGTGGATACAGAGAGGCGTGGATACAGCAAGGCGTGGATACAGAGAGGCGTGGATACAGCAAGGCGTGGATACAGAGAGGCGTGGATACAGCAAGGCGTGGATACAGAGAGGCGTGGATACAGCAAGGCGTGGATACAGCAAAGAGGGAAATAGAGGAGGAACTATACAGAAAGTTAGACGAGGGTTGTGGAAAGAAGTTGATGTATAAGTTGGCGCGAGAGAGTGATGGGGACAGCAAGGATGTAAAAACTGAATCAGCAATCAAAGATACGAATGGGAAGCTAATTACGAACAAGACATATGTGTCTGAGAAGATTATTTCAAGGAACTACTAAACTAAAGGGAAAACGGCGAACTAGAACTAACGATTTCAGTACAGGGATAAGTGATGTTTGAGGAGATCGGGGATGCAGAGGTAAAGAGAGTGATGACGAAGATGAAGACAGGAATATAAGACAGGTATTGATGAAGTTCGAGCGGAGATGCTAGTGATGGCTAAACGTGTTGGGGTTAGTTGGACAAGGCGATTGTTGAATACCTACATGAGAGAGTGGAAGATCCAAAAGGAGTGGCGGACGGGGTTAATAATCCCTGTATAGAAAAGAAAGAGAGATGTTCACGACTTTGGAAAATACTGAGGCATCACGTTGCTGAGTCATGTTCTGAAGGTGATAGAGAGGATTCTGGATGAAAGTAGGATAGTGGAATGTGAAATGGGAGAAGAATAACAATGTTTCAGAAGAGAGAGAGAGAGAGAGAGAGAGAGAGAGAGAGAGAGAGGAAGGAGGGAGAGAGAGAGATATATATATAGAAAGAGAGAGAGAGAGATAGAGAGAGAGAGAGAGAGAGAGAGAAGAGAGAGAGAGAGAGAGAGAGAGAGAGAGAGAGAGAGCGAGCGAGAGAGAGAGAGAGAGAGAGAGAGATACAACTGGAGGAACTGCAATTTTGCGAGAATCAGAAGAATTAAGGGAGTGAAAAGAATAGATAAACAAAGAATGGAGGAGCTGAGGGAAGAGCCGGCTAAGTCGGGCTGGACATGTGGAAAGAATGGAAGGGTTACAGTTGGCGACGGGAACGGATGCGCTTAGAGTGGAGAGTAGAAGGAGAAGAGGAAGGCCGAGACTGAGATGGGAGGACTGCGTCAAGAAGTGGAGTGGAATGGCAGTGGAGAATGAGGGCGAGGAATAGAGGGGAGTGGAAACTGTTGGTGGAGACGGTAGTGAAAACGGGACAAGTGATGAAAAAAGGGGGAAAAAGCGACCCGCCTAATCCCGGACAACAAGAGACAGACAGACATACATATGTTTTTACTAGGCCCGACTACTTATTACTAAACAAGTGAGTATGTACATGCAAGTATAAGTAGTTAAAGTATAAATATAACACAAATATCAAATAAGGGCCAGGAGACGCCCATTAAGGCTAAGTGCGCCCTGCTTGTCAATCTTCTGCCCAAGGCGATGGCTACGTTCAATCTGGTGTCGCTCAATGGGTGGCTTGAGCTACATTTTATTGTTTAGTACTGTTATTACAACAGCAGTAGCGTCATCCAGGTCGCCAGGGGAGGCCGTGGACTTTCAAGTTGGGGCGCCTTGAATATTGTTCTTGTTGGTCAATTATATGTTCCATGTTTGTCACCTTCAGTTCAAGTTCAGTGATGCGGCCTTCTTTTGTATTTAGCTGTGTGGTTAGATTGTGGATGTGTGTGTGTGTGTGTGTGTGTGTGTGTGTGTGTGTGTGTGTGTGTGTGTGTGTGTGTGTGTGTGTGTGTGTGTGTGTGTGTGTGTGTGTGTGTGTGTGTGTGTGTGTGTGTGTGTGTGTGTGTGTGTGTGTGTGTGTGTGTGTGTGTGTGTGTGTGTGTGTGTGTGTGTGTGTGTGTGTGTGTGTGTGTGTGTGTGTGTGTGTGTGTGTGTGTGTTCATGTTGTCTATTTTATCAGCTAATGTCTGAGGGAAGAGCACTTTTTATAGCAGTGTGCTTATCTTCAGTTGGACCTTCTAGCTATATGTCTGTCATCAACAGGACAGTCTGTCCGTGTGTCCATCTTCAATTAAGTTGTCTATCTATATTCAATAAAGCTAAATGTCTATCATCAACAGGACAGTCTATCCGTGTGTCCATCTTCAATTAAGTTGTCTAGCTATATTCAATAAAGCTATATGTCTGTCATCAACAGGACAGTCTGTCCGTGTGTCCATCTTCAATTAAGTTGTCTAGCTATATTCAATAAAGCTATATGTCTGTCATCAACAGGACAGTCTGTCCATGTGTCCATCTTCAATTAAATTGTGTATCTATATTCAATAAAGCTATATGTCTATCATCAACAGGACAGTCTATCCATTTGTCCATCTTCAATTAAGTTGTCTAGCTATATTCAATAAAGCTATATGTCTGTCATCAACAGGACAGTCTATCCGTGTGTCCATCTTCAATTACGTTTTCTAGGTATATTCAATAAAGCTATATGTCTGTCATCAACAGGACAGTCTGTCCGTGTGTCCATCTTCAATTAAGTTGTCTAGCTATATTCAATAAAGCTATATGTCTGTCATCAACAGGACAGTCTGTCCGTGTGTCCATCTTCAATTAAGTTGTCTATCTATATTCAATAAAGCTATATGTCTGTCATCAACAGGACAGTCTATCCGTGTGTCAGTCTATCCGTGTGTCCATCTTCAATTAAGTTGTCTAGCTATATTCAATAAAGCTATATGTCTGTCATCAACAGGACAGTCTATCCGTGTGTCCATCTTCAATTAAGTTGTCTAGCTATATTCAATAAAGCTATATGTCTGTCATCAACAGGACAGTCTGTCCGTGTGTCCATCTTCAATTAAGTTGTCTAGCTATATTCAATAAAGCTTTCAAGCATTGTGTTCATCGTTAATATGTAAAAGGGTTTACATATACAGACAATTATAGTTAGTTATCTGTCTTCGGTAGAGTTTTATAGTTATATGTCTAAATTCAATGTGGTGTTATAGTTTTATGTCCGAATACCGTTATGTCCATATTCAATACAATCTTATAGTTGTATGTCCACCTAGTAGATATAATCATTACTCAAGTGGATAAAAATTACTTACCAATTAGTATTTTTCTTGATCTTTCCAAGGCATTTGATACTATTGACCATTCAATATTACTAAATAAATTAAGATACTATGGCTTAGATGGCAAAACTCTTCTTTTATTTAAAAGCTATTTGAACAACCGTAAACAGTACACCGAATTTGATGATACCACATCTGAAACTTTACTCATTAAAGTTGGAGTACCACAAGGGTCCATCCTTGGACCACTATTATTTACTATATATATATATATATATATATATATATATATATATATATATATATATATATATATATATATATATATATATATATATATATATATATATATATATAAATGATTTCTCACAAGCCAGCCAAATGTTTAACTTTATAATATTTGCTGATTATACCATTTTATTTAGCACTATTGACACTTTCAGTGATAGTGTCCAAAATAAAAGTACAGAATCAGTAATAAATGAAGAATTCAAAATAGTTGATTGGCTTAATATAAATAAGCTATCACTAAATTAAGGTAAATCTATGTATACGACCTTCCAAATGCCAAACAAAACTACATAGATTTTATTTTTCAAAATAAATAATATAAATATTGAGAAAGTGGAAGAATTTAACTACCTAGGTTTAACTATAGATACTAACTTAAATTAGAAAAAAAAAACACAGAAAAAATATAAAATAAGTGTTCCAAAACTATAGGAATACTAAACAGATTAAAACATGTGTTACCTTTAGAAATGAAAATGATGTTATACAGTGCATTGATATTACCTCATATTAATTACTGTATTACGACATGGGGATGCCAAGGAAACAGATTAGTTAAAATACAAAAGAAAGCAGTACGAATTATAACATTAAGCAAATCAATCCACACACAGAACCACTTTTTAAAACACTCAACACACTAAAAGTAGAAGACTTACTAAAACTACAATAACTTAAATTTTATTACAAATATAGACATCAAAATCTACCTGTGTACTTATTAAACTGGCAAATAACCCCAAATACTTGCATTCACAACTATAATACTCGGAGAATAACTGAACTACATACTTACAGAACTAAACATGAATTTGCCAACAAATTTTCTTAACTACCGGTACAACTTGCCACATGTTATAAACAATATCCCTGATTTAGTCATAGACAAGATAGTGACTCATAGTTTGAAAGGCTTTTAAAGTTATGCCAAAAATTACATGCTACAAAAATATAACGACACATGAAGTATTCTAAATTACTATAGATGCCAACTAAATTAAATAAATTATGAATGAGTGTAACACAGTTCATGCAAATACAAATAACCTTTTCAATATGTATACTTGCACACATCCTTACACGCGTACAGGCGAAAACAGAACATAAAGCACACCAGTACAACACATCATCACGCACTTAAATTAATTATACGTGAGCCATATACAAAAACACATATTTTCTACTTTTTTTACTGTAGAAATATATGTATAGGGAATATATGTTTATTTGGTATTTATAGTTTGTGTGGCTCCTACGATAGCGACCAGTGTTGGTCTTAGTAGGAGTTTCCTAAACATGTTTTCCCTTTCCTTTTTTTGGTTGTTCTTGCATAATGTATTACTTTGGTTGATGATTTATTAGTTGTTATTGTATATTGTACAGTTATATATGTGTATGTATTGTAGCGGTTTAGTCAGTGGCCTTGACCTGTTACGATGATCGCACCCTGACGGAGTTATGTGAACTAGAGTGATCGACTAACACGTGTTGTGCTCTGACGGAATAAAAGTTGTATTCTTGTCAACATGTGTTCACTACAGTATCATATATATCTATATAATTTATATTGCCACTCAATGTAATTTGTCTACGTTTTCTGCTGTTGGGACAAATAAAATGTATATTTCTCCTTATCCTTCATTAGGATATTATAGCTATATGTCTATATTAAATCAGGTCTTATAGTTATATGTCTGTATTCAACAGGGTCTTGTAGTTTTTTTCTCCATATTTAACATGGTTTTCTAGCAGTATTTATACCTATGAATGTGACACATATGACACTACCGATATTGTGTAGCGACTCGGTGGGTTACTATTATATAAACCGAACTCGACATGGTAACATTTCGCAACACCACCTAGACTGCATTACGAAGCAACATCCGGCTAGGTTGTATTAAAAAAACAGGAAACGTATCCTACTGTTCTGTCTACAGACAGCTAGAACTGCTTTTAGAGCTATATCTGATAAGTGTGTATTACACCGAAGCATAAGATCTATTTTACTTTCGTGATAACCCTAACTCACAACATCGGAACGTGGAACTTGAATAGTTTGGCACATACCTCTGTTGACGGACGCTTCGGTAGCTGGAGTGTTTGTCAATGCACTGCTATTAACGCTGTCGGCTGTGAGTGTGACGCACACTTTTGTAGCCAGCGCGGGCAATGTCCATACCGATGTGCAACAGGGCAGGACTCGAACTTTTTATACCTGTCAGGTCACATTACGCACGGTTTAAACGCGGCTGTGCGACTACCAGTCAGCTATACTTTATATATATGTGTGTGTGTGTGTGTGTGTGTGTGTGTGTGTGTGTGTGTGTGTGTGTGTGTGTGTGTGTGTGTGTGTGTGTGTGTGTGTGTGTGTGTGTGTGTGTGTGTGTGTGTGTGTGTGTGTGTGTGTGTGTGTGTGTGTGTGTGTGTGTGTGTGTGTGTGTGTGTGTGTGTGTGTGTGTGTGTGTGTGTGTGTGTGTGTGTGTGTGTGTGTGTGTGTGTGTGTGTGTGTGTGTGTGTGTGTGTGTGTGTGTGTGTGTGTGTGTGTGTGTGTGTGTGTGTGTGTGTGTGTGTGTGTGTGTGTGTGTGTGTGTGTGTGTGTGTGTGTGTGTGTGTGTGTGTGTGTGTGTGTGTGTGTGTGCAAAATGGACCGTTTATTAAATCATACAGCTCACAATATATGTGAAATTTATGGGAAATTATAGATGACGCGAAAGCGTACGGTCTGCTCTACACGTACAACAACAAGGATAGCCTTTAAACACATTTTCCATGAACAGGACCCTCGAACACCGTGTGTCAACATTTCATGAGATTCGATCATATATGCACATGTGCATGCTACACATAATTTCTTATGGATGTTCCGACTGCAGTTAAGCAGGAGAAGCAGATCTCGTGATGGTACTAAACAATGTAGGCTTGCCACATGCCTCCATTAGAATTAATCCGCCGTCATCCTCGAAAAGAGTCTCTACGAAAATATGGAATGTGCATTACGTATGAATTTATGCACATTCAATTGCAGGGTTGAGTGAGTATAACTGAGATGACTGTGAACCGTGGACATCACGAACTCTTATTTTAGCCCCAGAAAGGGCTATGTGGAGCATATAGGGGAAGGCAGTGTTGGTTGGGTTTGTTGAGCCACTCATATTTCCCGGGAAACTATAGCAGCAACAGTTACATAGTATCACCCAGTGATTGACCATGCTATTAGAACACGATTGACGTACAATAAGTGCCATCTGTCACAACGGTAAGAAAATGTGAGTTAAAAGTATGTTTTTAATGTTTTTCGAAACTTTTTGTGATTGTGATTAATGTATGCTCGTGTGTAAACTGTCAACGCATGTGTCCAGACTTCATTGTCTGTGCACTTACAAATGTTTTAATTATGCACAGGGAAGAAGATTATTTATATCACTTCACACATTAATGAGAAGTTAGTTAAAACAGCTTAATTGTCAAAACAGGGTTAGTTGAGCCACCAAAGGCCCAAAGGAGGGTTAGTTGAGAGGCGATTACAGATCGAAAACGAGGGTTCTTTACTCCAAAATACATCAAGGAATTGGGACATCGGATAGTTACAAAGCAACGCATTAGCATTAGTTACACTAGTTGCAATTGGCCTATAAGCCTACATTAATAAAGTGTGTTGACTTATTAATTAAGTGCTTAGACTTGTCACAGACGTGCTGTACCCATTGGGTAGATGTTTTGGCTGAGTTATTACATTTTAGTATAAGGCCTACGTAATTTTTACAAATAAAGCATTTACTTAACTTACACTACACTATGGCTCAACTTACCCCACACCAAATGTTAGTTGAACCACCTTACCAACCCTATTTGAATCAGCTGCATATATATATATATATATATATATATATATATATATATATATATATATATATATATATATATATATATATATATATATATATATATATATATATATATATATATATATATATATATATATATATATATATATGCATACTACATATATTATCTTGGTATACATTGATCTATTAATAATCATAGTTTATGTGAGTAAAAAAAATTTGCGTTATGAATATTATCGTGCCCTACATATAAAAAAAGAACGAAAAATTGCTCAACTAACACTGCCTTTCCATATACTCTAGACTCAAGATCAGAGCTTTGAAGTGATGGCACCTCTCAGTCGGTGACCGTTGGCGTAACTATACATTGGTCATTAGGTCGGACCTTTTAATTTTAATTAGTCACCAGTTATGGCAGATGTGGAGGGGTGTGTGGTGAAGAATTTTCAAAAAGGAGGCGTGTCCTTTTTCATGAATTCCATATAGCAAGTGGGTTACTTACTAGATATTTAATGTTGCGTGTATGTTTAAAGGAAATCGGTTATAATGACCGCGCATGGTCTCGCACCAGGCTGTATACATGCTAGTGCCCTGCGCGGGCCTAGAATTTGATCCCAAGCCCGGCCCACAATTAGCAGTTAGAGTCCAGGCCCGGCCCAGGCCCGCAATAATTTTTCAAGCCCGGCCCGGCCCAGGCCCGCAAACTAGAATTTAGGCCCAGGCCCGGCCCAGGCCCGACCCAGACCGTGAATGTTTGGCCCGGCCCGGCCCGGCCCGGCCCGGCCCGCAAGTTTCAGGCCCAGGCCCGGCCCATACCCGCGGGCCAAAGATGGGTAAGCCCGCGGCCCGCAAGCCCGCGGCCCGCTAAGTTTAGAGAAGATAAACCTATAATATTATAACAAAGACGAAAAACAAATAAACTGTAAAACAGACTTATTGTTTTATTAAATAAAAAAGGTCCATAGTGTGCTGGATGAGTTCTAAAAATTCAGCACCACCAACTTCTTCAAACTTACGAATATCCTGAAGAAAAATAAAGAAAAACTTCTTAGTGTCATTACTATTAAATATGGTAACATTTGTTATATTTGGCTTTAATGTATTGGTTTATTGTTAGGGTAGGATATTTGTTTATCTAACCCTGACTTAACCCATATGCAAGCCATAATCCCAATTTATACTGTTAATTGAATTAGCTCAACTAAGTTAACATAATTTAATATGATATTTCAATTACATGTCACCCACTGGCACTGACACCCAGTGGCATTTCCAGCAGGCCTGCAGTCACTAGCCTGAGACAGACATGTTCAGACATGTGTGAATTTGTACAAGTGTGAATGAATTAGGACTGGGGAGAAATACCAATTACCAACTGGGTTGGCTTCGGCAACATGCGTCGTGCCGACGGAAGGCCGCTGAATGAATAGAGTCAATGCCACGTGTCGACAGATGGCCGCTGGATGAACATGCCTCTTGTCAATGGAAGGCCACTTCATGAATACGCGAAATATAGATCTATTTGGGAACAACTCGCAGAACGGCCCTTGAGAAATATTTGTCATAAAGTTAACACTATTTTATTAAGGCCATTTGTTTCATATTTCATCATCCAATGCTTTATCATCTGATTCACCGACACAACCCACTTCTTCCTTTCCCGCCGACGCCAAAACTAGTTGTTTCAGTTGATTTACTTCCACCACTAGACCTTTTTACCTTCTCAGCTCCCCTACACCCAAAACGTCCCAAATGTTCGAATCTCAAGTAAAAGTGTGACTCGAGTGCACACGAGTCGTACTCGAGGACTCGAGTGCACACGAGTCGTACTCGAGGACTAGAGTCTCCCAACCCTTGTACCTACTTATTTGCCAGGTACTGTATCCAGGTGTATGCGTGCATATCGTCCCTATTCAGTTGGATCCGTTATGTAACCATTAGCCAGTGAGACCAATGGTGACACTCACCAAAAAGTTGAAAATAAAATACGCCACTGACATCCAAAAGGACGTCATAGTAGAGAATTGTCTTCCGGAATTGGTCAATTTTTTACTTTTCTTAACGTTAAATTATTGATTAATTTGTGAATACATTAATTGAATCTGAACTCTTACATTGTGACGGCACAATAGACAGCTTTCCGTTGTGATCAAACGACAGCTATACTTTACGGTACATACGATACAATAAGTCATACTTAAGGACTCCGGTTCTAGTCTCTCCCTCCAACTTCGTCTCTGCAGCCACTAATCTCGCTTATCCAACTCTCGCTCGTCGTTGTGAACTCGCCGAGAAGAGAGTGAGCGTTGACTGTTACCGAGCGTACAAAATAATAATATGTAAACACGTATCACGCAAGCGTTGAAACTTGAGCGTGCTAACCTCCTCTGAGCGTCATCAGTATTCCCACCACATCACGTCTATTAACAACGGTCTGGATGCAGACAACGTGTTTATTTTCAGTGCAAACTCTAAACGTTAAGACTCTTGCTCTGTTGATAACACGTGCGACTCGTAACGATTCCATTTGACTAAGCGTTGCCGTGGAGCGCCAGCAGCCAATCAGCGTCATTACAAATATTCTACACTAACTTTGTTTGCATGATTTGACATTTCTGCGTAAAACTTGTGTTAATATAATCAAAGCTTAAAGTTGACTCGAATTGCATTGTATAAGCTGATAACAGTTGACTCTTATTTATTGAGTTAGCCAAATCCCCAGAATAGAGCCTAATTATGTATGCACCGAGATTCTGACACAGTTCTCTCCTTTCCTTGCATGTATGTTGAGTATCCCTAACTTGTAAATAATCTTAAACTAATACAGTTCATTCGTTATTACATAGCAAGCGGCTTACTTACTAGATATCTAATGTTGTGTGAATGTCTAAAGTCCATGTCTTGTTCAAATAAATGTACATAACAGCTATATAAATATATAAATATATTTGTATATATGTGTTCTTCAATGTTATGTCAAATCCGAAACTACATTGTGGGGAAAACGTTGATTAAATTGAATTTAAACAGTGACAAGTCATAGCCTAAACATGGAACTGTCTGTTTTCCGGCAATGCTGCGTGTGGCAGATTAGTGGCGAAAAAAAGTAAAAAATTGGCCACACAGTTGGGAGAAATGGAAATAACAACACACAAATAGTACAAACTTGGCGCCTGAAGGTAAAAGGAAAAGAGGAAGACCAACATCAAGATGGAGGAAGAAGTAGAGAGAAACCAACTGAGATGGACTGTATGATTTTATCAAGAGCGTTGATCTTGTTGTCGGCAGTCATCGTCGGGTCGCACGGAAGTCCAGCCGACGTCACCGAATACACGGATTGTTTAACACTGTGTATGTCGTAAAGATTGATTGATTGATTCGATTGTTTCCACTAGCTGACAGTCATAGTGGACTACAATCACTACCTTTTGTAAACTGTTCAGCAAACGATTGCGATAAAGAAGCATTGCGATCTTGGTGACAAGCCACTGGTTTGAATATATCACATTCACGGAGGAGCTTACACTTAGCAGGACCTAGTTGACGCCATCGTGTACGAACTTTCGAACTTTCGAATGCAATTAAATACGTGAGTTGCCATCTTAGTTTAAGCTAGAACCCGGCGCCGAGCAGTATTTAGAACGTAATCAGGATTTTAGCATTTCATGTTCAATTCATGTTCTCGTTGTTTTATAGCCTCCAGTTATGAACTCGGAGTTGAGTATGAAAGCGAGGCTTGACCAAGAACACGTGCTCAATGTATTTGTACAACCATGGGTCCAATGTCGCGGCCCCAAGACGTAACTTTAAAGAAGAAACTCGGAACGAACGAGAACCAAACATCACGTCACGCGACATATCACGTATTCTCCAGATTACGTCCAAACAGTTTGTTGCTGTTAACTGACGACATGAATGCACAAGTGAAGTAACCAGACGGTGCGCTTATTACACATTGACAACCTGGATGGACATCGGTGAGTACCATGGTGTTGTTACCTTTTTTTGAATAAAGTTGTTATCGCTTCCAGTTGAAACCAGAAACACATGTTTGTTAAATATCTTACATAATATAATGTCAATGTGATTTAAAGCCTTATTCAAATCATCTTCGCGCGATATATATCTGCATTCTCTGCTATTTTCCAAGAATTCCATCCCAGATGGTTTCTCTCTACTTCCACGGTCGTTCTTCTTGTTCATTTTGGTCTTCCTCGTTTCCTTTTGCCTCCAGAGGCCCAGGTTACTGCTGTTTTTTTGTGTTGGTATTTCCATCTCTCCTCAGTGTGAGGCCGATCCATCTTCATCGTATTCCTTGGACATGCGACTGACTATAAATAAACTGGTAATCAAAGCTGTGTCACTGTAAAATGGAATAGGTGGCGTTTGGGTACTAGCAGTGCGTAGTTCATAAAGTATCTACCAGGTTGTACTTAATGTCAATGTCATCCTCCATGTGGCGTAGTTTCAAGGACATCCGCCAGGTGGGGTAGGTCTGATCTTATCCGGCATTAAAGTCATTCCGGAATTCACGTGTCCAGGTCACGTGACCCCGCTCAGCCAATCAACGACCGGCGCATTGAAAATGTGGATAGTAACAAAACAACGTTCGTTTTCGCTTGAAACTAGGGTACGTATACCCAAGTTCACAGTTGCAATGACGTAGCAAGTCGTAAATTTGATTTGCCCAGCCAACATACCACTCCCGTCTCCGCACTGTCCATTTTGCATTTATAATTAAGTTGTAGCAGTGGCAATATGCAGAGTGGCGCCACTGCCGGGGAGTTTGACATTTGATGTGGAGATTCTGTAGATCTTTATTTCATTTGGTAAACTCTTAAGTGTTGTCAAGAAATCTCTCAATTTCAATTGCATGCAAGTGTGGATAGTGTTTGTATTGAAAATGTGTCTACAAACACAATAAACTAGGTTATGTTACTCGAGTGCACAGTTGCAACGACGTAACAAGTCGTAAACAACCATGACGTTGCCCAGCAAACCAATTCTTTATACCCTCGGCAACTGTACAAAGCAATAGTTAGACCACATTTGGAATATTGTATTCAAGCATGGAGAACATATCGTAAAAAGGACATAGACAAGCTAGAAAGAATACAACTAAAATTATTCCAGAATTGAGAGACCTTAGTTACGAAAGTCGCTTATTACAATGTGGTTTGACAACACTAGAGACCAGGAGACTAAGAGGAGACCAAATAGAAGTGTTTAAAATAGTGAATGGTTATGAGGATGTTGACAGGAATATGTTCTTCAAACTTAAAGAAGGCAGTAGAACCAGAGGACACAAAGCAGCATTAGTTAAGGAGCAGTGTAGGTTGGACATGAGAAAGTACTCTTTCTCACAGAGGGTGATAAATGAATGGAACAAACTGCCAAATGATTGTGTTAATGCTAGTAGTGTGAATATGTTTAAAAATAGAATTGACAGGTATTTGATAAGGACGGGCTACACATAGATGATAAAATTGTTGGACTATCGATAAGCCAATGGCTTCCTTGTCCACTTGCCATCTGGAACTTGTTGTTTGGGATGGCAATTTTGTTAAGTCTTGTTAAACTGTCAACTTCGAATTTATAATCATGTTGTGGCAGTGGTGATATGGCGCCACTGTTGGGCGCATGCGATTACGACAGAACTAATTGTTAGATGTTCAAACTGCTTCACATGCTCTAACTGATTCAAACATTAAAACGTTGAATGGAATCGCATCAATATATTATCGGGTGATTTCAAAGGTTAGCACATGGAATAAATTCAACTCAGTGCAAGCAGTTGCCAACTTTATTGTTATTGTGATCAGTTAAAACTAGAGCAATCGCCACGCCAACTTCTAAGCAAAGATCTACAAGCTAAGCGTAACACAAGTCCATCTATCTCCGAAGGACTACATTTGATATGATAATGCTGGAAACCATGTAATTGACAGAATGCATTACAAGTTTGCCATCTGTTCCTGACAGTATTATTGAACGTGCATACTGCAATAAAAAGAACAACTACTTAGTTCAATTACTAACGACGAACTGACGATGATGCTATGTATGATACAGAAACATGTTGTGTTAAGAATGTAGAATAGAATGTTGAAAATGCTCACCATATGCGTTCAGCTTGCTTGCAAGTGTTTCACGTAAACCATTGAAACATATTCATTCTCACTGTCAACAAAGCTAGTTTACGATATTTCAGTTTATACCAAACACTACATCAACTGGATAATTGTATAGTGAGCTTTGTTCAGTGCATAACTTTCAGTGGAGCAATTGTATCACGACCTAATTGTATGATCGAAATGTCATATGTTCCCAATGACTGAACTACACAACCCAAGAACGTGAACGGAACTTATTTCAGCCCAACTATTACTTATAACTTAGATGTACATAGCTTTTGCGGATAATGAAAATGCGGAGATTACTTACAAAACACTCGCATTTAATGTGTATGTAGTGTCTTTCATGTAGTCACATAGTACCTCTGCTGATGTCATGGCAGGCATTGTCACTGCAAATGTTCCATCTCCAGAGGAGTGTCTGGCCACATCGAAAGACAGAGAACACAGAGAATTCAGGAACATAACTAAATAAGGTCGGACATGCGAACGTTAGGCAGACGTGAAGGTGAGCAGAAAGTTGAGGAAAAGTCCAAACATAGGCTAAAACGTTTGGCTAGAGTCACAACAATACAGCCACAGTTTTAAATAGGAACTGGTATTAAAGTTACATCATGTGACGAGTCACTTGATGTGACGAGGTCCACTGGCGTGACAAAAACCATCATCCTCCAAGGCACATTGAGGTGCAAGAGAAATAGAGGCATCCCAAAAAGAATTGGACGGACAACATCAAACATTGGACAAGTTTCAACTCCTGTGAAACGCAAATGGCAGCAAAGGACAGAAAAAAGGTGCAGCCAGATTGTTATGACGATCACTTTGGTGTGATGCTTGGATGGCTGCACATTGTCAATGTTATAACTCAATACACTTTGGAATAAGACAGTGGGTGAACCAGCAAACTTGTGCAAGCACTGTCACAAGTGGAAGAGCAGACTCGTTCCTGAAAGCCTCCCATGTGACACGCACTCGACGCGCTTATCGGGTCAGGCGATGACTGCGGCTACCAAACTTCCACCTCCAGATGCGTCGGGTGGAACAAAAACAACACATCCGACTACGAATTAGGCTTAAAGAAGTAAAAAAAAATTGTCGAGAACTCCTGCTCTGCAGTTGCAAGAAGGGTGCAAGTGATAGTGCTAGTGCCTCAAGGCAGCTCTCCAGTGCATTGCCTTTCACCATTGTGGTGGAGAATATGTTACCCTACCTACAGTATCAATGTAAATAAAGTAATATATCTGAACGTGGTGGAAAATGGTGTCATTGCCATCTTCCTCAGTACATTTGCCTTTCATGTTTGCCAAATGTGACGCATTTACCACGAAGCGCACTACTGTTATGAGATAATTAGAGTTACCTACTGAAATATTTGTTTCGACCACACAACTCTGCCAATGTAAATATTAAATATAATATAACATGGTTCTTATCATCGTCGGACAAATGCCAATTGATTGTGTGGCTATTTAGGCAGCAATAACCTTAAACACAACGTTGTCTTCAGAATCCTGTATCAGGTCAGGATCAAGGGCAACAAACAAACATCTTGCTCACCATAATATTCAAGTTGTGTTTGTTTTGTACAAAAGTGCCACATTACATTTGTGTCTCTTGGAATTGTGGCCTGTGTTTGCAGAGGCACACATTATAAAGAATGTGAACTAATTTCTGCTACACCTTTAATAAAGCTTTAACAAAACAGTATGCATCAACAGACACTACAGGTTAGCTAAATATCACACACCTTCAGTATTTCATAGAACATTATTGATATTTGTCCAGTCGTGTGGTTGACAGTAATCTTTCCGAACCATGGTAAAATACCATGGTGTTTTGAAACAGGTAAACCATGGTATACCTTACAATTAACATACACAATATGTGAAAAAGCGTGGTATACCATGGAATTTTAATTCGTAAACCTGATTGTATTCTTAAATACTTAAAATAACTCCCCCTCTATTTTTCCTACATTGTCTTTCCAAAAACAATATATGAAACCTGTCAGTCCCAATTCAGCATCTGATATGTCTTCTTTGTTTGCCCATTATTAAGTTATGCCTATTCTGTGAAGGTAAATATCTTCTACCATAATATTTATTTCGCTTTTTAACGACGGTGGGCAGTCAACGGTAGGTTCCGTTTGTATTGCGTCGGGTAGCCGTTACACCAGAGTATCTGTGCAGTTGATCGAATATTATTTTAAGCGATTCCTGCATAATCTATATTCCATCATATAAACATTAGTTACAACACTGGAAACTACCCCGAGATCATCTTATTACTACATGCTCGTTCAGTGAAAGAATTATTACTAGTGTTAAAATAACGTATCAAGATAGAGTAGGGGTGCCCGCTGGTTATTTCGTCTTTGTAATACACTTGTTAGAGAAGAATACTGATTCGGGAGATCCTCCTTTCACACTTCGGTTTTGTTATGCGCCATCTGGTGTCAGCCACACAGATTATATATTTTGCATTTCGGTTGCCTGACGATCAGTTGTGCGGTTGTTTGCAGCAGGAGTGCGTATTAACTGGTCATGTTGCTTAAAGTTTCGCTTCGTACAGTCGACTTTCCGTTTTCGTAGTTCTGGTTTATGTATTGTGGTGACGTTATGACGTTTTAAAATGTATTTTAATGCATAAGTTGTGTTTTCTTCAGACATGAAGTTTGTCGTCGTAAGTAGTAAAAATGTTTTAGACACCGTCATCGTTTCTCTTTAAATCCCCCGTTTTTATACCAGGTGGTTCTGTCCCTGCATGTTCCATACACGATGTTGTTATACCGTGCCAATTTTATCCACAGGTGATATCGCTGGTCTTCGTAACGGCGGTCATCGGCGGGTCTCGGGGAAGGCCAGCTGACGCCATCGAATACACGGATTGCTTGACATTGTGCAGGGACCGATACGATGGCTACAAGTTTGGAAGTCAAGACGCACCAGCCATGGACAGTGTGTGTCAGAGCTATTACATGGCGTGTATGTGTACATGTCGTAACGAGTATCCGCAGAGAGCGACGAGGAGGGACGAGGAGTAAGACAAGAAAGATCATCTAACCAGAAAAACACTGTAAATACAAATTATACACATACACAGTTAAATTGTTTCTACACCAACTCTGATAGTCTAATCAATAAATTTACGGCAATAAATTTACGGAGTTCAAAGCTCGAGTCTTATCACATAAGTGTATGGCGATTGGGATCACTGAGGTTAAACCCAAAAAGAAATAGAAATTTCTATTAAACACAGATGAACTGGGTTTGAGTGACTATGATTTATTTCATAACATTGATTAGCTAGGAAGAGGTGTTTATATATATATATATATATATATATATATATATATATATATATATATATATGTATATATATATATATGTATATATATATATATATATATATACATATATATATATATATATATATATATATATATATATATATATATATATATATATATATATATATATATATATATATATATATATATATGTATACATATATATATGTATATATATATATATATATATATATATATATATATATATATATATATATATATATATATATATGTATATATATATATATATATATATATATATATATATATACCCACAGAACACTAAACGCAAAACCCGTTCGGTCTTTAGAATCCAACTTTCAAGAATCGATATGGGTTGAGATAAAATTAAACAAAGAGGACACTCTTCTGATCGGATGTGTATATAAAAGCTCTGGCACCAATAATGAACAATTAAATGAACTGATTAGTGGGGTAATGCGCTATAAACATTCACATCTTCTCTTGCTTGGAGATTTTAATTACCCCAACATAGACTGGCAAAACTGGTACACACCCTCAGAGAATACTAATAGCCCAGACACTAACTTTAAAGAAAGTATAAAAGATAATTTCCTCTTCCATCATGTCACACTCCCACAAGGGGGTGATTAGGAAATAAATCGAACACTCTTGATTTAGCTTTCACCAATGATAAAGGTATGGTAGATGATATAGTGTATGAAAGCCCACTTGGTAAGAGTAATCACTCTGTCCTTATCATTACATTTAGGTGCCATGCAGAAATAGCAATCATACACGACTTCGATATTATTACGACGAAGGGGATTTTAATGGTATGAAGGTGAAACTAGACCACACATACTGGGGCGAAATACTTGGCACGAGCACTGTAAACCATCAATGGTTAGGTTTTAAAGAATATATTAAAAAGATAGAGGATGAATTCATCGACTTGTGAGTAATATTACCAGACATAAAGGGAAAGTACCTATAAACAAGGAAACAGTAAAGAAAATTAAGAAAAACCACACTTTATGGAAACGTTATATGGAGACAAAAAAAAGAAACTACTATATTGAATATTGTAGGGTTAGAAATTAAGTCCGTAAATTAACGAGGATTATACAAAAGGAATTTGCGATGAAGCTAGCAACAGAAGCTAAGGCAAACCCTAAAGCTGTATGGAAATATATGAATTCTAAAACCAAGAATCGGGAAGGTGTTTCAGACCTGAGCATAGACCCTAAAGATCGTAAATCTAGACTGACAAACTCTGATATAGAAAAGTCAGATGGATATTTTTGTCATGTGTTTTTACTATAGAGCCACATGGTGATATCCCTCATATTCCTCCAATGAAGTTATGGCACACCATGGAAGAATGGACTATTGATGTGGAAATTATAAAAAAAACTTTATAATCTTAATGTGTGTAAATCAGTAGGACCAGATGGTGTTCATACTAGGCTGTTGAAAGATTGATCTAATCATTTATGTAAACCACTAGCTAGGTTATTTAATAATTCACTAGCTGTGGGTGAACTACCAAAGGAATGGAAACAAGGAAGGATCTCAGCCATATTTAAGAAGGGTAATCGAAAAAAGGCAGGAAATTATAGACCAGTTAGCCTAACAAGTATAATATGCAAACGTATGGAACACTGTGTCAAACACCATATTGTCATGGTTGGCACGTAACGAAGTAAAAGTACTTCGTTACAATACTTGAGTACTTATTTAAAGTAATTGGCATGTAATGAAGTAGAATTTTGACTAAATACTTTTACTTGTAACGAAGTAGTTTTATTTAAAGTAACGCGACTTTTTACTTCATTACTTTTATTTCCTTCGCAATATATTTTAGTTATATTTTTTGCGAAACCGCTGCTGCCGATGGCGCTCCACCGTCAACGACATTTCATAAACTGTGCAGAGTCGCCAGTCCAAAAGCTATTAATATCATCCAATCGCATGCCAGTTTGCGATTATATTTGCATACAAACCTCTCTTTGGGAAATCGACGCAACCATTATTTTATATATAGGTCAGTGAACGCTGTCTGCCAAATATTGGCATAGGTCAGGTCAAGACCGTTCACATAAAATGTCACTTCGAGCACACAACGATCGAACGCCATATCAAACCATGATTTAACAAGATTTAACAAGATTGCCACCCCAAACAACAAGTTCCAGATGGCAAGTGGACAAGGAAGCCATTGGCTTATCGAGAGTCCAACAATTTGCTCATCTATGTATGCTCTGTATTATCAAATATCTGTCAATTCTATTTTTAAACATATTCACACTACTAGCATTAACACAATCATTTGGCAGTTTGTTCCATTCATTTAGCACCCTCTGTGAGAAAGAGTACTTTCTCATGTCCAACCTACACTGTTCCTTAACTAATGCTGCTTTGTGTCCTCTGGTTATACTGCCTTCTTTAAGTTTGAAGAACATATTCCTGTCAACATCCTCATAACCATTCACTATTTTAAACATTTCTATTTGGTCTCCTCTTAGTCTCCTGGTCTCTAGTGTTGTCAAACCACATTGTAATAAGCGACTTTCGTAACTAAGGTCTCTCAATTCTGGAATCATTTTAGTTGCTCTTCGTTGTATTCTTTCTAGCTTGTCTATGTCCTTTTTACGATATGGCCTCCATGCATGAATACAATATTCCAAATGTGGTCTAACTATTGCTTTGTACAGGGGTACAATTAGCTGTTTCTCCTTATACATGATAGTTCTCCTAATTAGCCCTAGAATTTGATTTCCTTTCGAAGCAGCAATCCCACATTGCTCTGAAACTTTCATGTCAGCACTAAATGTTACTCCTAAGTCCTTTTCTTGTGTGGTTCTACCTAGTACAGAAACCCCCTTTTATATTCTTCGTCCATGTTTCCATGTCCTATGTGTATACATTTACACTTCCCAAAATTTAATAACATTTGCCATTTTTATGATCATTTAACTAATTTATCTAGATCATACTGTAAACTTTGTTTGTCTGTATCAGTAGTAACCTTTCTGAATACTTTTGTGTTGTCTCCAAATTTTAGTACTTTGCAAGATATATCATCTTCCAAATAATTTATATATATATTAAAAACAGTATAAGGCCTAATACTGATACCTGTGGTACCCCACTCAAAACAGATTTCAAGTTTGAAATCTCACCATCTACTATTACTCTCTGTTTTCTGTGTGTTAGCCACTTTTCTATCCAGTTTGATTACATCATTTAATTGTCTGGCTTGTTCCTCGATCCCTTCTTAAATAGCGGCGTACTGGTTGCCTCTTTCCATTCTGAAAGAACTATTCCTTCTTCTAGTGACAAGTTAAACAATTTTGCAAGTGGTGTACTAATTTGCTCAACAATTTCCTTAACCAGTTTTGGTGGTATCCCATCAACTCCAGATGATTTATTATCTTTCATCTTCTTAATTTTCTTTGCTATCATTTCAGGAGTTACAAATAACTGCCCTAAATGTTCTGATGTATTGCCCTCAAATTTAGTAAAAGGAACTGGAAGTGAGCTGATATCTTCTGTGGTAAAAACTGAGCTGAAATACTCATTGAGGACTTCTGCCATTTGAAACCCGTCTGAAATTATGTTTCCACTGTTGTTTTCCAGTGGTCCGACCTTATCTCGAACTTTCTTTTTACTCCTTACATAAGCATAGAAACTCTTGCTGTCATTTTTTATATTACCTGCCAATTTTTTTTAGAGGTTCTTTTAGATTTTCTAATTTCAGTTGTAGCTAGGTTAAGTGCCAATTTGTAATTTGCATAGTCTTCATCCTTTCTGGTATGCCTATAAACCCTCCACATAATTTGCTTAAACACTATTTTTCTAATAGCTTATTTTGGCAAGTGTTTCTTTCTAGACCGTTTTCCTTGTTTTTTCTAGGGAACAAATTTATCGATGATACTCTCAATTTCATATTTTAGAATATTCCAACATTCAATTGCGGTCTTATTCATCAGCATGTTATTCCAATCTAGCTTTGCTAAGTATTTTCTCATATCTTTATAGTTACCTTTGTGGAAGTTTCTCCTATACGTTTTTTTATTTTTACTTTCTGATTGTATATTGATGTCAAAATGTATTTGATTGTAGTCACTCTTACCCAATGGTTCATGTATTTTTACATTGTCCACTAATTCTTTTTGTGATGATAAAACTATATCTAATACATTTTCTTCCCTGGTTGGTTCTAGCACGTGCTGAGTAAGGAAGCTCTCCTGAATTAAAAATAGAAATTGTTGGTCCTCACCCCCTGTACTCTCTAGAGATTTCCATTGTATATGTCCATGGTTAAAATCTCCCATTATGATACATTCCCCTTTACTAACTTCCTTTATAGCATGTTGTATTTTTGTGTTATCCTCTTCGTTTATGTTTGAACTTCGGTAAACTAATCCAATAGTTAATTTTGAATTTCCTGAAACTATTTTGCACCAAACAGCTTCATCGTAATCTGCTTCGCTTTCTAATTTTATTTCATAAGCCTGAATAGATTCTTTAACATATAAAATAACTCCCCATCCCCTTCTTCCTATTCGATCTCTCCTAAACATTACATAACCTGTCAATCCTAATTCAGCATCTGTTATGTCTGTGTTGGCCCATGATTCGGTTATACCAATTATGTGAGGGTCAATATCTTCTACCATTATGTTTAATTCGTTTTTCTTATTTATTATACTCCTAGCATTTAAACATACGCATCTACGACCTGCTTCTGACATGTTTTTCGGACATTCTGTTATTGGTTTATCTGTACTAGTGGCATCTTGTCCTGCTTGAGGCATATCTAAGTAACCCCCCTGCGCTTCTAGTTTAAATAGTGTTTACCACCAAAAATAGTTGATATGCTACCCATGCCACTGTCTACTGCTGCTGAGAGTCCATCCACAAATACTGCTGCCCCTTTCCACTTAAATGAAGCCCGTCCTTCATGTACATATCCGCTTTTCCACATGTATCCGTTGCACCATATGAACTATTAATAAGTAAGTTTCCAATACGTATTATAAATATAAAAATTTGCAATTTCGACATTATATTGATAATCGCCATACACTGACACAATTCTGATATTCATGAGCGAACGCCCATCGTGTATCGAGAATTTCACTGACTTTCGCCCATTGTCAGCAAAGGCTTTACCGGCTTATGTCACCATTAAACAACATTTTACCATCACGAATTCACATAATAATTTCATACTAATGATTACTCTACAAAACTAAAGAGTAAAGAATTGATACTCTGCTATTTGGCAGCATCTTTTCCCAGCAATGGCTTATTCAAGCTGCCCTTGGATAAGGAAAGGGGCCTGAGAGGGCACTTTTAATTGCAGTTAGGAACAATAACCTCTGTTGCACTGGTCTGTCTTCTGATCAATTCGAGTCCCAGCTGGTACCAGGTAACCTGCTAAAGTGTGTTGTTTCAATGTTTGTATGAGCTGATAGGCATGTCTGGGAAGACATGAGAAGGTGGGGTTTCACAAGCCAGATGGCTTCATCAGCTAGGCATCAACTGTCTTTGTTAATTTTATTATGGACAGTGCTAGGTGGTATTTCCTCTGACCAGTTTCCCTGAGAGGCTATTACTACTACTACTGGACTGACCCTCTAGCTACTCCAATACAATCACACCTACGTATACAGATTGTGCATCATCGTTAATTAATTTATGTATTTAACTGAAGTATTTAGATGTAAGTGTTGTACTTGTACTTCTACTTTTACTTCAAGTACGTTTTAAAAGTAGTTTTATTTTTACTCAAGTACGTTTTACAAAGTACTTTTACTTTTACTCAAGTATTTTTTAGGTGAATTACTTTTACTTTTACTCAAGTACAAAATTAAAGTAATTCAGTCAACCCTGCATATTGTCAATCATATGACGAGACATAAATTATTCAGTACTCAACAGCTTGGTTGTATTAAAGGTCGTTCTACAGTACTCCAACTGTTAAATGTTATGGACTTATGGACAAAAGCTTTAGATAGAGAAGAGTCCATAGACGTAGTACATCTAGACATCATGAAAGCATTCAACACCGTCCCTCATAAAAGATCGATAGGCAAACTTTAATCATATGGCATAGAGTATTACACACTAAGATGGATCCAGGCGGTCTTGTCTGACAGTGTACAACAGGTCAGTGTAAATGGTATAAACTCTGAGTGGGCAAATGTATCAAGTGGAATTCCGCAAATGGAGTGTCTTAGGACCGATCCTATTTGTTTTATGCAAAAATGATCTTCCGGAGAATATAGTTTCAAACGTATATATGTTTGCGGATGATACAAAGGTTTTTAAAAAGATTAATAGTCCAAACGATTACCAGCATACACTACAAAACAATTTAGATTATTTATTTAATTAGTTATTTAGGTTTCGCCCAGATAAATGTAGTTTGATGCACGCAGGGAAAACAAAACAACAAGAAAGATAATGCTACGTATAAATTAGGAGAACTAGAAGAGCAAAAAAACATTGGGGTTATTGTTGATTCAAACCTAGAATTTGATAAACACATCAACCAAAAAAATAAATAAAGCAAACAGTATCATGGCATCTATTAGAAGGTAATTTACAGCCCTAAATCATCACAATTGTGTGCCATTATATAAAGTTTTAGTTAAAAGTCATTTAGATTATGCAATATCAATATGGTCCCCTTATTAAAAAAATACAAAGATGCCATCGAAAGTGTGCAGAGACGTGCAACAAAGCAGTTTCCTGGTATGAAGGATATTCCTTACGACGAAAGACTTAAGAGATTTAAACTTCCCACACTTGCATATAGACGAACTCATGGTGACATGATTGAGGTATATAAACTGCTTCAAAGGGAATATGACAGTGATGTATCTAACATTGTCAAGCTGCACGAAGACAGTGATACAAGGGAATGAATTAGGGATCATAGTTTGAAATTGTTTCTAGAACTTGATCTACCGGAAGTAGTTGTAACTGCCCCAAGTGTCAAGTCATTTAAAAACCGTCTAAATAGAAATTGGAGTACTGAGGCATTTCTCTACAACTACAAAGCCGCCTTGTCAGGAAGTCGTAGAGCATTCCAATGGAAAGTTGAAGAGAGTAGAATATCTCTTTCCGCACTGGTCGAAGCTTAGCTGAAACGAGCTGCCACATAATGACGTGGTGGTCTGTCAGCAGTGCCTCTACCGATACGTCTTTTAGCACAGAGCCAGTCACCGGTGAGATCACCAAATCAAGAATGTTACATCGGCAGTGCGTAGGCGATGTCACGTGTTGTTGCAGATTAATGTCGTTGAGAATTGCAGCCAAGTCATGTGCGTCCTTGTCGTCATCATTTCCGTAGTGAACGTTGAAATCACCAAGTATGATGAGTCTGTATTTTCATTATGGAGACACGCTCGAGTAATTCGCCGAATTCCTCTAGGAATACACGAAACGGGTTAGATTTGGGTCCAGATGATGGTGGCCGGTACACCACAAAAATGCGTACGGCTGCTGCAACGCTCGATCCGCGTAGTAGGAATTCGTGACATTCGAAATATTCGGCGGGCCATGGTTTGGATAGTGCAAGGTGAAAGGCAGCACTGAACAGAACCTCAACTCATCCACCGCGTCAATCGTTTCGCGGGAGATGTTGGAAATTGTATCCGTGAGGGACAATAGCAGATATCAAAGACGAATCGTTATCAGTTAATCAGGTTTCTGTCAGACACCGAATGCCTATGTCGTTTTCGCATGCGTAATCTGTGATAAAATCGGCCTTACTATGCAGCGATATAACATACAACAGCCCGAGAGTAGCTGTAGTACAGCTGTCAAGCGCATTGACCGGGGCGAACAGCTGAACGAGATTCGCGATGTCAACACCCGTTTGTTTACTTAGAATTGCTTGGCGAGTGGGTGGCCGATGTCAGATCACTGGTTGAATGATCAGTTGTTTTTGAACACCGCCTCGGCAGCCGCGTCTCGTTGGTAACTTTGCAGCAATGCCGAGTTCAATCACTGTCCTCCATTCATCAGTATTCAGGCGTGACGCATTGGAAAGTTCAAGTAGCTGACAGGCAGTGTACCTGTACGGCGGCATGGTTACGCAATTTGGATCAGCTGTGGCCGTACCTCATTGACCAGTTAGAATGTCCATGTGTGGTCAGGTGACTGAACCCACATTGAACAACAAGGAAAGTTTGCTAAAGTCAGTAAAACACACACATACGGCGAACTTGTGCAAGATGCAACTTCTTGGTATATTCCAGATATGTTGACGAACGTATACAATAAAGCTCGGTGTGGTAGAATAAATAAAACATATAAAAATGAGGCAAAATGTCGACAACTATTAGTATGCAGCCAGCTAGGCGCAAATCACGTCAGCATGCCACCAAATAAAAGTAATATTGCAAGAAGCTTGATTGACTTACGTAACTGTAAACAGTGATTAAAAAAAATGGAGAACGTATACAATATATGTCTTTGTTCAAGAAGCTTCTTTCGTCTGGATGTTGCCTTTCAACTGGAAGCGGTCTTTCAGTGCCTTTTCTCCAGTTGCTTCGCATCGAAATCGGACAATGATTGAGCAAGTGTGAAGTGCGCCCTGCTTGTCAGTCTTCTGCCAAAGGCGATGGCTATACGTTCAATCTGGTGTCGCTCAATGGGTGGCTTGAGCGACATTTTGTTGTTTCGTACTGTCATTACAACAGCAGTAGCGTCATCCACGTCGCCAGTCTCAGGGAGGCCGTGGACTCTCAGGTTGGGGTGCCTTGAATATTGTTCTTGTTGGTCAATTACGTGTTCCATATTTGCCACCTATAGTTCAAGTTCAGTGACGAGGCCTTTTGTTTTTAGTAGTGTGGTTAGATTGTGGATTTGTGTTTTCATGTGGTCTATTTTGTCAGATCATTTTTATAGCAGTGTGCTTATCTTCAGTTGGACCTTCTAGCTATATGTCTATCATCAACAGGACAGTCTATCCGTGTGTCCATATTCAATTAAGTTGTCTATCTATATTCAATAAAGCTTTCAAGCATTGTGTTCATCGTTAATATGTAAAAGGGTTTACATATACAGACAATTATAGTTATTTATCTGTCTTCAGTAGGGTTTTATAGTTATATGTCTAAATTCAATGTGGTGTTATAGTTTTATGTCCGAATACCGTTATGTCCATATTCAATACAATCTTATAGTTGTATGTCCACCTTCATTAGGATCTTATAGTTATATGTCTGTATTCAACAGGGTCTTGTAGTTGTTTGTCCATATTTAATATGGTTTTCTAGCAGTATTTATACGTATGAATGTGATACACATGACACTACCGATATTGTGTAGTGACTCGGTTAGTTACTATTATATTAACCGAACTCGACATGGTAACATTTCGCAACACCACCTAGAGCTAGACTGCATTACGAAGCAACATCCGGCTTGGTTGTATTAAAAAAAAACAGGAAACGAAGCCTACTGTTCAGTCTTCAGACAACTAGAACTGCTTTTAGAGCTATATTTGATAAATGTGTATTACACCGAAGCATAGGATCTACTTTACTTTCGTGAATAGCCCGTGAATAACTCACAACATCGGAACGTGACATCATAATTAACAGGAACTTGAGTATTTTGGCACATACCTCTTTGACGGACGTTTCAGTAGCTGGAGTGTTTGTCAATGCACTGATATTAACGCTGTCGGTTGTGACTGTGACGCACACTTTTGTAGTCAACTCTGGCAAAGTCCATATCGACGTGCACCAGGACAGGACTCGAACTTTTTATACCTGTCAGGTCACATTACGCACAGTTTAAACGCGGCTGTGCAACTACCATTCAGTGACATTCTATTTCGTCGACCAACTATTACACAAAGCACACATTTCCTAACTAGACTGATAACGAACTGTGCGTCGTTCGAATTGATATATATGGGTTCAGAACCCCTATTTTAGCCCCAGAAGGGGCTATGTGGAGCATATAGGGGAAGGCAGTGTTAGTTGAGCCACTGGGATAGTTGAGCCACTCATGTTTCCCGGGAAACTAGAGCAGCGACAGTTACATGGTATCAGTGATTGAACATGTTATTAGAACACGATTGTCGTACAATACGTGCCATTTGTCAGAATGGTAAAAAAATGTGAGTTAAAAGTATGTTTTTGATGTTTTTCGAAACTTTTTGTGATTGTGATTAATGTCTGCTGGTGTGTAAACTGTCAACGCATGTGTCCAGACTTCATAGTCTGTGCTCTTACACATGTTTTAGCATTGCACAGGGAAGAAAATTATTTATATCACTTCGCACATTAATGAGAAGTTAGTTAAAACAGCTTAATTGTCAAAACGGGATTAGTTGAGCCACCCAAGGCCCAAGGGAGGGTTAGTTGAGAGGCGATTACAGAACGAAGACGAGGGTTCTTTACCTCAAAATTCATCAAGGAATTGGGACATTGGATAGCTACAAAGCAACATATTAGCATTAGTTACACTAGGTACAATTCACCTATAAGCCTACATTAATAAAGTGTGTTGACTTATTAATTAAGCGCGTAGACTTGTCAAAGACGTGCTGTACCTATTGGGTAGATGTTTTGGCTGAGTTGTTATTATGATTTAGTACAAGGCCTACGTAAATTTTACAAATAAACCATTTACTTAACTTACGCTACACTGTGGCTCAACTTACCACACACCAAATGTTAGTTGAACCACCTTACCAACCCTATTTGAATCAGCTGCATATAAATATATATGCATAGTAGATATTTTATCTTGGTATAAAATGATCTACAAATAATCATAGTTTATGTGAGTAAAAAAATGAAAAATGGCTCAAATAACACTGCCTTCCCCTATACTTTAGACTCAAGATCAGAGCTTTCAGGTGATGGCACTTGTCAGTCGGTGACCGTTGGCGTAATTATACGTTGGTCATTAGGTCGGATATTTTTAATGTTAATTAGTCACCAGTTATGGCAGATGTGAAAGGTGTCTGGTATGGACGTGAATTTAAAAAAGGAGGCGTGTCCTTTTTCACGAATTCCACATAGCAAGTGGGTTATTTACTAGATATTTAATGTTGCTTGTATGTTTAAAGGAAAAGAAAATACCCCGGGAGCAAAATAAGTATTTTACTGACTGCCTATTGGAAATCTAACTGGTCTCACATCTATTTACTATTTAGACCCGCTTTCGTCTGTCTTTGTGTCCATCATTCCAGCGATCCATCCAGCAATATATACGCACCTATGCGATTCCTCACGTGAACGCCCAAATGGGCCGTATATCCGTCCTGGTGCCAAGGATGTCACTAATTCATGATTAACACGAAATGAGTCAAGTAGGTGTAGGTTATATCGTCAGTGGTCCTCGAGGGTAGGCAGCACGGGTGGTTGATAGCATGAGTTACTCGCCTTTTAGGGGTTGGTTTCATAGGAGTTTTGTGTGTTTTTGTTTGTTTGACTTTTTGATCCAGTTGTCCCTTTGGATAATGTTTCTTTCTGGCATCTGCTTAGTGTCTCGTTTGTTGTTCTCACTGACATGTCTGTTTATTATTATTGTATGTTGTTACAAGTCGTCGGCAGCACGTTGCTTATGGCTTATGAAAAAACAGTCGTCTCGCACCAGGTTGTATGCATGCCTTCGTCAACTTGCACCGGAAGGCCGTCACATTATGTCCTGTAGTCGGGTCACCTGGCAGCAAGTTGTCCATCTCCCTCTCGCCAATCAACAAGTCACCTTTCCCTCCCGTCTCCTGGCTATTTTGCGCTCCTGTCGCCTTCACTCATTCTTGATTGAAAAAAAAACTTCTATCACTATTTTTATAACCATTCAATAAGACTGAAAAAATATTTGATCACTTCTTGATCTAGTGGTTCCTAGGGTTGTTAAATCACATTCTTCGAGGCGTTTTACCTAAGGCATCTTGGATCTGGATTCAGCTTAGTTGTTCTTCTTTATGTTCTTTCTAGCGTATCAAAGTCCTTCTTACGATATGACCTCGACCCTTGGTGTTATGCCATAGTGTTTGTATCCACAGGTGATACCGCTGCTCTTGGTGTTGGCAATGATCGGGTGGTCGCGGGGAACGCCAGACAACGGGGCCAAATACACGGAATGCTTGACATTGTGCAGTGACCGATACGATGGCTGCAAGTTGGGATGTCAAAACGCACCAGTCATGTTGGTGCGCAATGTATGGAATTATTGATAGTTAGCTAGTGTTGATGTAGTTAATAATGTTTACCATCATTACTTACACACCTGTGAGAATACACGATTGTTAATTACGATTGCAATATGCAATGAAAAACGATGTGAATGTTTTTTTACTTTTCTTAACGTTAAATAATTTATTAATTTGTTAATACATCCATTGAATCTGAACTATGATACTCTTACATTGTGACGGCACAATAGACCGTTGTGATCAAACAACAGCTATACTTTACGATATAATGAGTCATACTTAAGGATTCCATCACTCTCCAAACAGAGGCTCGCTTCCGGTTCTGGTCTCTCCCTCCAACTTCGTCTCTGCCACCACTAATCTCGCTTATCCAACTATCTCTCGTCGTTGTGAACTCCCGAGAAGAGAGTGTGCGTTGACTGTTACCGAGCGTACGGAACTTAACAAAATAATAATATGTAAACACGTACCACGCAATCGTTGAAACTTGAGCGTGCTGCCGTCCTCTGAGCGTCATCAGTATTCTCACCACATCACGTCTATCAACGATGTTCTGGATGCAGACAATGTGTTTATTTTTAGTGCAAACTCTAAATGTTAAGACTCTTGCTCTGTCTATAGCACGTGTAACGATCCCATTTGAATATGCGCTGCCGTGGAATGCCAGCAGCCAATCAGCATCATTACAAATATTCTACACTAAATTTGTTTGCATGATTTGACATTTCTGCGTAACAGTTGTGTTTATATAATCAAAGCTCAAAGTTGATTCGAATTGCATTGTATAAACTGATAACAGCCAAATCCCCGGATGAGAGCCTAAATATGTATTCACCGACATGCTGACACAGTTCTCTCCTTTCCTTGCATGTGTGTCGAGTATCCCTAACTTGTAAATAATCACAAACTAATACAGTTCATTCAGTATCACATAGCAAGCGGCTTACTTAATAGATATATAATGTTGTGTGAATGTCTAAAGGCCATGCCTCGTTCAAATAAATGTACATAAAAACTATATAAATATATTTGTATATAAGTGTTCTTCAATGTTATGTCAAATCCGAAACTACATTGTAGCCAAAACATTGATTTAATTGAATTTAAACAGTGACAGATCATAGTCTAAACATGGACATGTTTGTTTTCCGGCAATGCTGCGTGGGGCGAATTAGTGAAGAAAAAAGGAAAATATCGGCCACACAGTTGGGAGAAATGGGAATAACAACACACAAATAGCACAAACCTGGGGCCCTGGAGATAAAAAAGGAAAAGAGGAAGACCAACATCAACACGGAGGATGAAATAGAGAGAAACAAACTGAGATGGAGTGTGTGATTTTATCAAGAGCGTTGATCTATTGTCGGCAGTCATCGTCGGGTCGCACGGAAGTCCAGCCGACGTCACAGAATACACGGATTGTTTAATACTGTGCAAGGACTGATATGATGGCTGCAAGTTAATGAAGTCAAGACGAACCAGCCTTGGACAGTGTGTGCCAGAGCTATTACGAAGCGTGTATGCGTACATGTCGTAAAGAGTATCCGCATGTAGCGGATTGCTTCGATTGTTTCCACTAGCTGACCGTCATAGTGGACTACAATCACTACCTTATGTAAACTGTTCAGCAAATGATTGCGATAAAGAAGCATTGCGATCTTGGTGACAAGCCACTGGTTTGAATGTATCACATTTACGAATGAGCTTGCACTTAGCAGGAACTAGTTGACGCCATCGTGTACGAACTTTTTAATGCAATTAAATACGTGAGTTGCCATTTTAGTTTAAGCTTGAACCCGGCTTCGAGCAGTATTTAGAACGTAATCAGGATTTTAGCATTTCATGTTCAATTCATGTTCTCGTTGTTTTATAGCCTCCAATTATGAACTCGGAGTTGAGTATGAAAGCGAGGCTTGACCAAGAACACGTGCTCAATGTATATGTTCAACCATGAGCCCAATGTCGCGGCCCCAAGACCAGGGTTGACAAAAATTATGATTTTTTAAATTTAAATCGGATTTTTTTTATTTATTTGATTTTTTTGGTTTATTTGATTTTTTTGAAATCTGGTATACACAATGTCAAAATATTTTACTATCAGGCTATCTGGTGTCAATACAGCTACAAAAGTGTGCGCACTTTGTGCTTTTGTATTAAAAAACACACAAAACTTTGTTGATCTCGATGCTTATAAACAATTATTCATAAATTCATATAAATCAGCGAATAAAAAAAACCGGAAGTCAAAAAAATAAAAAAAATCATAAATCAATGATTTTTTTTTTTTTTTGGAGCGATTTAAATCATGATTTAAATCAATGATTTAAATCAGATGATTTAAATCAAACAACCCTGGACAAGACGTAACTTTAAAGAAGAAACTCGGAACGAACGAGAACCAAACATCACGTCACGCGACATATCACGTGTTCTCCAGATTACGTCCAAACAGTTTGTTGCTGTTAACTGACATAAATGTACAAGTGTAGCAACCAGACGGTGCGCTTATTACATATTGACAACTTGGATGGACATCGGTGAATACCATGGTGTTGTTACCTTTTTTGAATAAAGTTGTTATCGCTTCCAGTTGAAACCAGACACAGGTTTGTTAAATATCTTACATAATATAATGTCAGTGTGATTTAGAGCCTTACATAAAACATCTTCGCACGATATCTAGCTCCATTTTCTGCCATTTTCCAAGATGGTTTCTCTCTAATTCCACGGTCGTTCTCCTTGTTGATTTTGGTCTTCCTCGTTTCTTTTTACCTCCAGAGGCCCAGGTTACTGCTGTTTTTGTGTTGGCATTCCCATCTCTCCTCAGTGTGAGGCCGATCCATCTCCATCGTCTTCCTTGGACAGGTGACTGACTATAAATAAACTGGTAATCAAAGCTGTGTCACTGTAAGATGGAATAGGTGGCGTTTGGGTAGTAGTAGTGCGTAGTTCATAAAGTATATACCAGGTTGTACCTAATGTCAATGTCATCCTCCATGTGGCGTAGTTTCAAGGACATCCGCCAGGTGGCGTAGGTCTGATCTTATCCGCCATTAAAGTCATACCGGAACTCACGTGTTCAGGTCACGTGACCCCGCTCAGCCAATCAACGACCGACGCGTTGAACATGTGGATATGAACAAAACAACATACGTTTTTGTTTGAAACTACGGTACGTATACTCAAGTTTACAGCTGCAATGATGTAGCAAGTCGTAAACAACAATCGGCTTGCCCAGCCAACATACCACTCCCGTCTCCGCACTGTCCATTTTGAATTTATAATCAAGTTGTAGTAGTGCTAATATGCAGAGTGGCGCCACTGTCGGGGAGTTTGACATTTGATGTGGAGATTCTGTAGATCTTTATTTCATTTGGTAAACTCTTAAGTATTGTCAAGAAATCTCTCAGTTTCAATTGCATGCAAGTGTGGATAGTGTTTGTATTGAAAATGTGTCTACAAACACAATAACGCTGTTTTTTTTAACTAGGTTATGTCACTCGAGTGCACAGTTGCAACGACGTAACAAGTCGTAAACAACAATGACGTTGCCCAGCCAACCAATCCTTTATACCCCTCGGCAACTGTCAATTTCGAATTTATAATCAAGTTGCGGCAGTGGTGATATGCTTAGTGGCGCCACTGTTGGGGGTATGGCATATGCATACGCGTGTGCGATTACGACAGAAGTAATTGTTAGATGTTCTGCTTCACATGCTCCAACTGCTTCAAACATTAAAACGTTGAAAGGAATTGCATCAATAGATTATCGGGTGATATCAAAGGTTAGCACATGGAATAAATTCAACTCAGTGCAAGCAGTTGCCAACTTTATTGTTATTGTGATCAGTTAAAACTAGAGCAATCACATCGCCACGCCAACTTCTAAGCAAAGATCTACAAGCTAAGCGTAACACAGGTCCAAGAGTTCCATCTCCATAAAAATACATATGATATGATGATGCTGGAAACCATGTAATTGACAAAATGCATTACAAGTTTGCCATCTGTTCCTGACAGTTTTATTGAACGTGCATACTGCAATAAAAAAGAACAACTGCCTACCTCACTTACTGACGACGAACTGACGATGATGCTATGTATGATACAGAAAAATTTTATGTTAAGAATGTAGAATAGAATGTTGAAAATGCTCACCATATGCGTTCAGCATTGAAACATATTCATTCTCACTGTCAACAAAGCTAGTTTACGATATTTCAGGTTATACCAAACACAACATCAACTGGATATTTGTATAGTGAGCTTTGTTCAGTGCATAACTTTCAGTGGAGCAATTGTATCACGACCTAATTGTATGATCGAAAAGTCATATTTTTTCCAATGACTGAACTACATAACCCAATAACGCGAACGGAACTTATTTCAGCCCAACTATTACTTATAACTGAAATGTACATAGCTTTTGCGGATAATAAATATGCGGAGATTACTTACAAAACACTCGCATTTAATGTGTATATAGTGTCTTTCATGTAGTTACACAGTACCGCTGCTGATGTCATATTATAAAGAATGTGAACTAATTTCTGCTACTGTATTTCATAGAACATTATTGATACTTGTCCAGTCGTGTGGTTGACAGTAATCTTTCCGAACCATGGTAAAATACCATAGTGTTTTGAAACAGGTAAACCATGGTATACCTTACAATTACCATACACAATATGTGAAAAAGCGTGGTATACCATGGAATTTTAATTCGTAAACCAGATTATATTCTTAAATACTTAAAATACCTCCCCCTCTATTATTCTTACATTGTCTTTCCTAAACAATATATGAAACCTGTCAGTCCCAATTCAGCATCTGATATGTCTTCTTTGTTTGCCAATTATTAAGTTATACCTATTGTGTGAATGTAAATATCTTCTACCATATTTATTTCGCTTTTTAACGACGGTGGGCAGTCAACGGTAGGTTCCGTTTGTATTGCGTCGGGTAGCCGTTACACCAGAGTATGTGTGCAGTTGATCGAAGATTATTTTAAGCGAATCCTGCATAATCTATATTCCATCCTATAAACATTAGTTACAACACTGGAAACTACCCCGAGATCATCTTATCACTACATGCTCGTTCAGTGTTAAAGTAACGTATCAAGATAGAGTAAGTGTGCCCGTTGGTTACTTCGTCTTTGTAATACACTTGTTAGAGAAGAATACTGATTCGGGAGATCCTCCTTTCACACTTCGGTTGTGTTATGCGCCATCTGGTGTCAGCCACACAGATTATATCTTTTGCATTTCGGTTGCCTGACGATCAGCTGTGCGGTTGTTTGCAGCAGGAGTGCGTATTAATTGGTCATGTTGCTTAAAGTTTCGCTTCGTACAGTCGACTTTCCGTTTTCGTTGTTCTGGTTTTTGTAGTGTGGTGACGTTGATGTGGTGATATCGCTGGTCTTCGTGACGGCGGTCATCGGCGGGTCTCGGGGAAGGCCAGCCGACGCCATCGAATACACGGATTGCTTGACATTGTGCAGGGACCGATACGATGGCTGCAAGTTTGGAAGTCAAGACGCACCAGCCATGGACAGTGTGTGCCAGAGCTGTTACATGGCGTGTATGTGTACATGTCATAACGAGTATCCGCAGAGAGCGGATTATCTGCAAAGAGCGGAATGATTCGACGGCTTCCGCCATCGTAAAACTGACAGTCGTATTGGACTTTAAATCCTACTTTCTGCAAACTGTTCAGCAATTCGGTACGACCAAGACGCGTTGTGATTGTGGTGACGCGTACATGTCAACCTGTGATGATAAAATTATTATCCAGTCAACGCCGCACCGCGGGGACCCGACTACCTCGCACCTGGTCGCCTCGCATATCACACAATCGCACAAACGCAACTCGCAGCAACAAAAGTTTATCAATGCACGCCTAGTAGATACCCAACATAAAACCCAAATTACACATATTTCTTATAAATTTCATATCACCTGAATCTCTGCATTGAGCTATCAATTGCATCACTCAACGCCTACAACTTAATGCGTTATATTAATAATATATTCCTAATATTCGAGCTATCTAGCAATTGTCAGAGTCGTGAATGCGTTTGTCGCACCTTGCTTGCTTGCCGAACATCAACTCGCTAGTTCATCTATTAACATTCTTATACTTTCATTAAAATATGATTCACAATTATACCATTGTATCTGTCACATAAAACCGGTTCTATGCATACTAAATTTGACCACCTTAACCGAAGGAATTATGTTCTAATTCGTAATGGTTTAATTTCATTCAAGTAGTTAGTCACCAGGTGACACCTTTGCATTGCGCAAATATCACTCCCTGCTGTGCGTTATATGGCAGCACTATTTGCTTAGACTACCGTACGCTACTGAACAAAGGGGCAAAAGATAAATCCAGACTCATTCTCATCAACTACTTTGTGACAATTAACATTTTCAACCGATGCACAGTCTTCAGTGTGCACATCGATGGTAGCTGTGATATGTAATAGGCAAATGTTGGATCACAAGTTTGTAAGTGGACGGATGGCTGACAGTGATGGTGCTTAACGAATGTGTTCGTTGTCCTGCATTAGCCAGAGAAGAAAGGTGCCCCTGGACTACTGGAAGCGGTGAACAAAGCTTTGGATCTGATCAGAGGTAAGGACACGACGCTCGTCGGTGTCACCACTGACGGCGAATCGTCAAACACTGACAGACAAGGTGAGCTATGACGTCTGCTTGCTGACCAAGTGCAGAGAGACGTTGCAACGTTCTGGTGTGCTGATCACCGGTCGGACTTAGCCATTGAGTCGGTGGACAGCACTATACCGGAGCTGGGCATCTGGAAGTCTAATCTACTGGGACTCTTACGATTCTTACGGACACCGAGAAGGATGAAAATGTTTACAGCTCAGGCCGAGAACAGTTCCCCCTGCACCATGATGTCAGGTTTGCCCAGCACGAGCTGCAACTGGTGGATGCTGTGCTGAATAACATTCCAGCCTGCATTAAGGTGTTGGAACAGATGCAGGCACCAGAAAGTACCAGCGACAGAAAGGAGAAGGCTGAAGCCAAAGGGTTTCTGAGAATCTGGAACCACCAACAGAAGTGGATCACCTCACTGATGGGCGACATCCTGGAAATATTTGACATACTCCCGAAAAAGTTGCAAAGATTGATTTGTTCATCACCGTTCTTATCACTGTAACTGACGCTGCCGTCAAGAAGCCTGAGCCTACTGAAGCCGCCAATGATTGGCTGCCAAAGTTGGACCTTGAAAGCGACCCTGCGCGACAACTGGCAGCTGTCTCAACCATTCGAGGACGCCGCCTGCCGCAGTTGCATAAACCTGCTGCTGCACTTAATCTTCTGACGGAACGACAGATGGACTAGATTGAACTGGCGTCAGGGGTTACATAGAAATCCACGGTGAGATTTGACGGCATGTCACGATTTATTACAACCTGTATAATGTTGTTGTTCGATGACAAGTCATACATGCGTTGGTGTTTGCACTGGCGAAGCGACTTAGAAAATATTAATAAACTCAGAAAATATTAATAAATCATCTCATGGGCGCAGGTTATTATTATGAAATGCATTTTAAGACGTCTGACCACAGTGTGAGTATCTTGCTATCACGTAGCTTGCATAATAGTAGGCCTATATGCAAAGGTTCGCTAAGTCTAGATGGTGAAACGATCAGTAAGCTAGGCGTTTATAAACAACATCGACTTACTAGCTAACAAACCACAAGAGCAGCGGCTTATACCACACACATATAAACGAAACAATACATGGAACAAATAACGGGCTTTTTGTCTTTAGATAAAGTTATTTTTTCTTCAAATAACGCGATTTTTTGGAACTGTAACTGTTTTGATTAATAAAATAAGGGGTGAAAAGGGTGTTTGCATTGACATGGGCCTTTTATTATGACCCATTTTTTTTGCGGGTCTACACAATGATACATTACATGTGGTGGCTTATTGGTCTACTCCATGCAATCGCCCTGTGAAATTGGCCTCCTAGGACAACAGCCCCTCACACAGAAATATTGGTGTTGACGAGTAACTGTCAAGCATCAATAAGAAAACAATATTCAACATTTGTGACAATGATTAGATAGCATATTTAAGAGATATATGTACTATTGAAACATGTATTTATAAAAAAAACTGTAAAGCATCAATACTAAAACATTACTAACAATTAATTAGCATATTTAAGAGATACATGTGCGCCTAGACGCAATAACAACTGACCACTTGCTAATAAAATCAAGAGAATCACGCCAGTGGTTTACCAGGATGTGTTGGGAGGTTCCTGTCATTTCATTTGCTTGCCTGGGGTCAAAATAGAGGCGATAACTGAGAGGATAGAAAACATCATGGGTTCGGGCAACGTTGGATCTGTTTTAGCACACGTAGGAACAAATAGCGTCCAGAGGGAGGGTACAACTGAAATAGTTAGGAAATACAGGCAGTTAGTCAGAACACTAAAGCAGACGCTGTTTGAGCAGATAATTATCTCAGGGATTTTACCAGTAATAGGAAGGAGGGGTCAGATATATCGAAATTGCCGGGGGATGGCAATTAACATGCTAGTCCAGAAGCTATGTAGGGAAGAGGAAGTTGGATTTGTGGATTTGTGTTGACGTTTTGTTGGGAGGGCTTATATGAACATGAGGGATGGGCTTCATCTAAGTGGAAAGAGTGCAGCAGTAAACATGGGTAGTAAACATTGTTTACACTAGAAGCGCGGGGGGGGGGTTACTTAGAGTTGCCTCAAGCAGGACAAGAGGCCACTAGTACAAACAAACCAGTAACAGAAATAAAATTAGAAAGGGAAGCAGATTGCGATCAGGCTGTTTAGTACAAAATAGTTCAAGGTAATTCAACATTAACTATTGGATTAGTTTACCGAAGTCCAAACATAAACGAATAGGATCACACAAAAATGGTTACTTCAGTTCAGTGTTTACAAGAGAGGATATTAGTTCATTGCCAGTTGCTGATGCTAAATTTCAGGAGGCTAAATCTGACTGTTTAGTGCAGCTAATTGTAACTCCAGAAATGGTAGTTAAGAAAATAAAGGCAATGAAGGATAATAAATCACCGGGAATGAATGGATTTCCTCCAAAACTACGACCGGTAATGGAAACAGTAGAACAAATCTGTATACCACTTGCAAGAGTGTCATAAAAAGAAGGAGTTGTTCCTTTTGAATGGAAAGAAGCAAACACCATACCACTATTTAAAACGTGTTCGAGAAATAAATCAAAGAATTATAGACCAGTGAGTTTAACGTCAGTGATTTGTAAATTATTAGAAAGGTTAATTGAAGACCATATGGTGGACTTCCTTGTTAGGCATAAATTATTACATTCATTTTTACATGGATTCCTAAAAGCGAAGTCTTGCTTAACAAATATGTTGTGTGTTTTTTGTGTGTGAAGAAACCACTAAGTGGATAGACGTGGGATCGCCAGTATATATTATCTACTTAGATTTTCAGAAAACTGTTAACAAAATGCCACATCAAAGAGTAATATTTAAATTAAAGGTCATGGTATCGGGGGTGGCATTATTGACTGGATAAAACAATGGCTGACTGACAGAAGACAGCGTGTTGTAGTAAATGGAGAGATTTCAAACTGGAAATCAGTTTTGATTGGTGTATCCTTAATATCCTTAATATGTTTAATATATATCAATGACTTGGACGACAATATAACAAGCAACGTACTGAAATTTGGGGATGACACAAAAGTGCGCACAATCAGTTTGGATGATTTCTGAAAAAATTTGCAGTTATAATCTCTCGAAAAGGGAATCCCCTCCGGACGGGCCTGCAGTGCACCATGTACCAACGTGCGACGCGGTGTCAACAGTAAGTGGCAATGAGGCAAGTGACACTATCCCGGGTTGAGGACACCACATATTATCCACCCTGACGTCGCTGTGGTTATCATGAGATAACAGAGTCGGTTGTCAACAGAACCTCTTGGCAACTGTTTGCAAGTTGATCGGTAATGAGAATGTAGGCCTAGGGCAGGGTGGGGCAAGACGACTATGTGAGGTTAACGCCTACTCCCTAAATATTACAAACGGACGTGCACATAACAACGTCTTAGTGTGTAAGCTGGTGCTTGAGCCAGTCGAATGCATTGGGTGAACGCATGAGGAGACAGAAAACGTGAGTATGGAAATGGCATTTGAAGTGTTGCACGCTATTTTTAGTAACCAATACAATATGTAACTTTGTTTATAAAGGAATAAAGAATAAGTAGAAAATCTGGTAAAATATGGCAATGCATACTGTTCCTATGTATCACACATGCAGTATACCAAATATGGGCGATATTTGACACTCACGTGTAACTCCATATTTTTTTAACATATCATACCTGAGGCAAAACGCCCACCAGGTAATGAGGCAAAACGCCACTTGTAGGCGTTTTGTCCCTTGTACGTCATGTGTTAAAATTATTCTTTTATACAAATAGTTTATAATAATTATTTTATTTACACGGTCACGATTTGAATTTACAAAATAAAGACTGAAAGGGGCAACTATGGAAGTGAGCTGCTGACCAAAGCCTTACAAGCTATCCAGGATGGTGTACCCGTGATACGTGCCAGCTAGGAGTTTGCTGTGCCTGCTCATACACTTCGTAGGCACAGGGACAACGCAATGTTCCAGCCAGGAGTCGTGCAATTAGGCCACAAGCAGCCTGTAGTACCCATAGCAATTGAAACGGTAATATGCAAACACGTACGGTTCATGGAGAAGAGAAAGCGCTATATGGTGTAACGACCTTTGATGTGATACGTCTCTTGTTCGAGGTGGTGGAAAGGAAAGGTATTTGTCACCCTTTCTCCAAGGAAAGGAAGAACGGACTGGTTACATGGGTTCTTTTCTCGTCACCCAAGCCTTAGCACAAGGACACCACAGGGAACGAATATGGCACGCGAAGCGGCGTTCAACAAAAATAAAGTTCAACATTTCTGTCATGTATACGCATGAAAGACGCACCCCTTCACACCTGCCCGAGTGTGGAATAAAGACGAACCCGACATAACAAACGTACAGAAGCCTGGTAATAGTTTGGCCACCAAATTTGTGCGGCAAGTGGGAAAGATGACCAGTGGAGAAGGCGGGACCACTGTCACAGCGATATGTGCCATGGGTGCGGCAGGTGCATGCCTCCCCCAAGTTCATATCCCCTCGGAAGCGGGTGGTAGCAGCACTATTGCACGGAGCGCCGCAGCAGTCAGTAGGCTATGCGAGCCCAAATGGTTGCATTTTGCGGCTGCGGCTGTCATAGATGAACTCTCACCAACCGCCGACCCGTCAACCCGAGTCACCGACGATGAACTCTCACCAACCGCCGACCCGTCAACCCGAGTCACCGACGATGAACTCTCACCAACCGCCGACCCGTCAACCCGAGTCACCGACGATGAACTCTCACCAACCGCCAACCCGTCAACCCGAGTCACCGACGATGAACTCTCACCAACCGCCGACCCGTCAACCCGAGTCACCGACGATGAACTCTCACCAACCGCCGACCCGTCAACCCAAGTCACCGACGATGAACTCTCACCAACCGCCGACCCGTCAACCCGAGTCACCGACGATGAAATCTCACCAACCGCCGACCCGTCAACCCGAGTCACCGACGATGAACTCCCACCAACCGCCGACCCGTCAACCCGAGTCACCGACGATGAACTCCCACCAACTGCCGCTGCCTCAACTAGAGTCACAAAGACAGACAGCCGAAGGCAATGAACTCTCACCAACCGCCGACCCGTCAACCCGAGTCACCGACGATGAACTCCCACCAACTGCCGCTGCCTCAACTAGAGTCACAAAGACAGACAGCCGAAGGCAATGAACTCTCACCAACCGCCGGCCCGTCAACTACAGTTTAAGTAACAATCTTTGATGTAGCACTTTATCGAAAGCTTTTTGAAAATCTAAGTAAACAACATCCACTGGTGACCCGTCATCTACTCACTTTGTAATTTCTTCAAAAAAACATAAGCGATTAGTTAGACATGACCTTGCTTTTAGGAACCCATGTGGAGATGTATTTACCATGTGGTCTCTAATTAATGTTTCGAGTAATTTTCATACAACTGATGTTAAACTCACTGGTCTGTAATTTTCTGGCTTGTTCCTCGATCCCTTCTTAAATGGCAGCGTAATGTTTGCCTCTTTCCATTCTGAAGGAACTATTCCTTCTTCTAGTGACAAGTTAAACAATTTTGCAAGTGGTGTACTAATTTGCTCAACAATTTCTTGAAGCAGTTTTGGTGTTGTTTTACATGGTCTCGTGTAGCTATTTTAACACAAAGGATATCCCCCTTGTGAATATAATTGTTACCACTTGTTTGTGTAAGGTCTAAGATTGTGGATATCAGTTCATTTAATGCAATCCTTTCTGTTTTGTTCATATTTTAACACATGTGATATCCTCCAGGTGAATTTAGTTGTTACACAGTGGGTGGGCATAGTATAAGATTATGGTTGTCAGTTTGTTTTGAGCAGTATTTCACATTTTGTTAAAATTTTAACACATCTAATATCCAAGTGAATGTAATTTCGCACATCGTTTGTGGATGGCTTAAAATTGCATTAAGGTCATCAGTTTGTTTTTAAATAGTTTCTATGTTGTTCGTATTTCAATAATAACCACGTATTTCAATAAAAACATTTGTTAAAATATGTCAATGATTTCTCATTGTTTTATCAAATGTAATCCAAAGCTTGAATCGCCAATGGTAGGCATTTTATCCCATCTGGATGGGCGTTTTGCCCCGCCCTGTTTAATATTTTAATCTTGAAATCACGGCGAATAAAATTTACAAAGCAACTTAATGTGATGTAGACATTATAATGCTAAGATAAAAGAAACGCTATAATCAATAGGGCTTAATAAACAAACTACATTATGTCTATCGGGTCAACAATACGCAATATCAGTGTTTAACATTGATTAAAAACTGGTGCTACCACACAAAAGAGAACTAATGTCACTCAATGAATACACTTACAATAACAACAGTATGTTTTATAAACAACATATTTACATCATCGTTTCGGTGACTGACGTTGTCCTTATCATTGAACACGAGTGCGTCACTCTGAGACCAGCACTGGGTTGTAAATACACGGAGCGAGTCTGTAGAGCAACATGTCGGAGTTGGTGGTCGGCAGGAGAGTGTCGTGAAGGCGCTGCCAGAAGAGAGACTGCGCACACTCGCCGTCTCCCCGCTCGATCAGCGTGCAGCGTGTGCGCGGACCCAGCAGTGCACGCAGCGTGCGGTTCATCGATGCATGCGCTATGGGCTTAACGTAAAGCAGGATCAACGACTTCTGGTCACGTTGAAGCGCCATGTTTAGAGCAAAGTCGCACCAGTGGTCGTCACAGAAGTCTGGTGTCAGCACGAACAACACGTACCTGCTGGTCTCCAGTGATTGCACGATGTTTTCTGCGATGGGAAAGCCAGCCAGAGAATCTCGTTCGTACACGAACATTGACAAAGCCCAATCAGTCTCCACTTGGTCAATAAGTTCGTGTGCCACCCAATCCAAGTCGGCATCGGCATACACGACACAGACGTCATGTCGGTACTGACCGGGGTCGTCTGTAGACGGGCCGCCCTGCCGCCAACGACGCTTCATTGAGTAGTAGTACCAGCGCATGCGCCAACGATTGACGTAGAGGAAAAGCAGCAGCGTCAGCGAGCAGAAGCCGACACCTCCGGCCACTATAAACACAATGAGCAGACTGACACCAGGGGTTGCTGTAGCACATGACGCCTCCATATCCGCTAGTGAAACGCTCACGACACGTAGTTCGTGATTCTCAGCGCACGTCAACGTGTCTCTGGCCACGACACGTACGTTTGTCGTCCGCAACCAACGCAAGAACCCGAGCGACGCGCAGGCATTACACGACAGAGGATTACCGCTGATGTCCAGAGAGAAGTTGACTCGCTCCGACAGTTCGTCTAATGTATCTCGAAGGTCTTTCGACACAGACGCCATTTGATTTCTTGACAAATTCAACGATTGAAGCGACGTGAGACGAGAAAGATTCAGAGAAAGCTGCCACTTAAACAGATTATCGTTCAACTTCAGTACGCGATTTTTTGTCAAATTGACAAAGGCGTTTTGGTTGATCGTATGAAAAGAATTCTTCGAGAGATCAAGTTCTTCAAGTGAAGTTAGGTGATTGAAGACGCGACCGTAGAAGCCTGTCGTTTGCGTTTGATTTTGATTAACCACAAAGTCACCCAGTTTGTTATCAGATAGGTTGAGGAATCGAAGACTTTCTAAATATATAAAGGCGTCTGCCGATATATGCTGAAGGATTCCGTGACTCATGTCTAGTGTTTGAAGTTGCCCAAAACCCTCCCATGGTCCAGTAAGTGATTTAATGGCCTTCGAGTTGGACACGTTGATGTAAACAACGTTGTTTTCGGGGTAAAATATAAGCGCATCTAAATCATAGCCTATGGATGAGAGTGACACGTGATCGGCAAAAACGTATCGTGCAGATGGCATAATGTAGACTGCATCCTCACGATGGGCTGATGTAGCATTGGTCTTCTTTTCCGTTGATCTGTTGTTAAATATTAATGACATAGGTCGACGGAATATGTCATCAAATGCAACGTCATCAACTCTGCTGTATGTTACTCTGAAGTCGTCAGGTAGGCCGCCATAGTACGATATATCGATCCCAATCAACTGGGGCGGAAATGATCTGCCCACATCAGTTTCTTTGAGACCGTGTCTAATAAAAAACGCAATGTTGTTGAAACCAATATTCAACCATTGAACATTTGGCAGGCATTTTCCAAAGTACTTAACATCAACTGCGATTATGTTATTTTGACGAACAGACAATCGCCTAAGCCTCTTCGCAAATGGCGTATCACAAACGTCCATAAAGTTCAATACATTCGCTCGGCCGCCGCGTTCTACTTTATCCATGATTAACGAATCGATTCCCGAATTCTCCGTCGCCCATACCGCTCTAATCAATGTCTTATAACCAATATGTCTGTTACACGCCATATTTAGATTTCTTAGATTCGGCAAATTCGAAAACGACCCAAGCTCGACCTGCCTGAGTTTCGAATTTCGCAAAGATAGCGTATTGATATTAGTGCCACGCAAAGCCCGAAACGTGGCAGCCGTGATATTTATCATGTCTCCGCGGCGAAGATCTAAGATCTGTAGGTTCTTGAAGCGCGCAATGTCTGACGGGATATCGACGTGAGGAATGCTGGAAATGTGCAGCTCTGTCAAAGTTTGCAGCACGGAAAGTGATTGGAATGGATACTCAGTAACGCCTGTTTCGTCTGACATCCTATTTTGTGTAACTTTCAAAACTTTGAGAGAGCGCAGCGGACGATATAGACGCTGTGGAAAACATGCGTTGCTTATGCACAGGGAATTGCGGCTGATGTCGAGATACTGCAGAGAGCCCTGAGCATTGAACGTGTCCGGTGCGATTTGGTTCGACTGTATTTTGTTTTCACACAAGTCTAAATGTCTCAGTTCTGTCAGATTGCTGAAAGCCTTCTGTTCCAGTTTGCTGATATTGTTGTTGTTCAGTAGAAGTGTCGTCGTGTGAACCGGGAGGTCAAGTGGCACTGTCGTCAGTCGTCTGTGACTGCAGTTCACGTGGCGACTTTGGGCCCAAGACGCGTCCTTGGTGACGTGGCATGGAATTGTCAAGGTCGCAGCAACACTTCCAAAATAAACCAAGTATAAACAGAAGCCAGGACAGATGATGTCGATGTTCATCTTCATAGCTGCTTCTTATGTCCGCTGAAGATAAAATAGGCTTTCGTAAATCGCTTTGTAATACAAACGTAATACGGTAAAGAATACTGCCGTGAATCACAATAATCATAATTAGAGGTGTCCAACATTTATGCATCCAACTTAAATTTCAGTTCACTCAGCTGTATAAATGAGTGGTGCACATGTGAAAGAATAGTGTTCAAGCAGTAACTGCAGTGTTGCTGAATACTTCCCAGAGAAGTTTTATTGAAATGAACAGGCTGGTACCTTTACCTTACCATTTACCTGTTCGTCATACTGCTGTGGAAAACTACTTAGGCCCTATATGCCTGTGAGCTATTACAGGTTTTACCAAGATGGACAGACTACATAATATCAAGATCAGAGAAGACACATTTACTCCTGAATCTATCAGACACAGAAGACTCGGATGGCCTTCGTAACTGACCATTGTAATCGAACCAAGTCAGCGACAGTGTAGACAACCGTGAAGGAAACACTAAACTTGTCTTAAAGGGACCTTTTACGCCTATCTGCAATATAACCTTCTAGTTGTGTGTCCATATTCAATAGGACCTTCTAGCTGTGTGTCCATATTCAATAAGACCTTCAACCACTGTGTCCATCTTCAATAGAGCCTTCTCGTTGTGGGTCCATCTTCAATTAGACCTGTCAGAGTGATGTGCTGTGTTATACACAGGTCTGTGTGATGCGCCTAGTGCTGCAGTGTAGTGTGTAGTTTTTGCTTCGTACTCTCGCTTTCAGCTCTAGCCGCCAGATAGCTCCTTGGGGTGAAAAGGGAACCGAGTGTGTAAGTCTCCCCTGCTGGTATAGAGCCTCTCTATGGACAAGACTCTTGTACAACCTCCACGTGGTACACCGTGGATACTGGGCACCCACCTAGATAAAGAAAGTGGCCTTCAGGGAACAGCTGGGGAGAATGGTGGGATTGGTGGAAGCGCGTGTGATGACTTGCATAGCTGGCGATTTTAATGGACGTGTGGGTACAGCAGAGAAGGGATAAGAAGAGTCGGTCGGGGGATTCGGATGGAGAACAAGGAATCCAGAGGGTTGAGAGCTGGTCAAATTGGTTATGAGAACCGGGCTGGCCGTGGCAGGAACATTATCTATGAAGTGGGAAAACCACAAGAAGTGGCCAGCATAAAACATAACTCGAATTGTTTTGGTAGTGAGGAGGCAGTAGATGTGGAGGGTGGGATAACTGCAAGATGATTGGCTTAACTGCAAGATAATTGTAGTTAAGCATGAGGCCACACAGCACAAGCCCCTCGTTTGTGTTGTGCGCCCGTTCTTCTTCCAGTGGAAGAAGAACGGACAGAAAAAGTAGCGAAAGCAATCGGAGAAAAGAGAGAGATGTGAAATTGATCAAGGAGAAGAGAGAGAGAGAGAGAGAGAGAGAGAGAGAGAGAGAGATGAAAGTGATCAAGGAGATAGGGGAACAACCGAATACAACATTTCAGCAACTGTACGGACATAACAAGAAGGCGACTAGGAGAGGCGTGGAAACAGCAAAGAGGGAAATGGAGGAGGAACTATACAGAAAGTTAGACTAGGGTTGTGGAAAGAAGTTGGCACGAGAGAGGGATGGGGACAGCAAGGATGTAAAAACTGAACCAGCAATCAAAGATACGAATGGGAAGCTAATTACGAACAAGACATATGTGTCTGAGAAGATTATTTCAAGGAACTGCTAAACTAAATGGAAAACGGCGAACTAGAACTAACGATATCAGTAGAGGGACAAGTTGCGTTTGAGGAGATCGGGGATGCAGAGGTAGAGAGAGTGATGACGAAGATGAAGACAGGAATATAAGACAGGTATTGATGAAGTGCGAGCGGAGATGCTAGTGATGGCTAAACGTGTAGGGTTAGTCGGACAAGGCGATTGTTGAATGCTTGCACGAGAGAGGGAAATATCCAAAAGGAATGGCGGACGGGGTTGATAAGCCCTGTATGGAAAAGAAAGGGAGATGTTCACGACTTTGTAAAATACCGAGGCATCACGTTGCTGAGTCATGTTATGAAGGTGATAGAAAGGATTCTGGTAGTAGGATAGTGGAATGTGAAATTGGAGAAGAAAAACAATGTTTCAGAAGAGAGAGAGAGGTAAGGAGGAAACTGTGGAAAAAAGACTGGAGGGACAGAAGAATATGGTCCTGAAATTGATAGACCTTGAAAGTTCCGAAATAGATGGGCATGGCCACGTTGAGGTGGATGGGTGTCCGAGTGGCGGAGGTGAGGATGGTCGAAGGCACATATGAAGAGACAGATATAGTAGTGTGCAAACCGGGAATATCAGAGGAATTTAGGGTGGACGTCTGCCTGAGACAGGGAAGTGCCCTAAGCCCATTGTTATTAATCACAGTAGTAAATCAGCAGGAAAGCGAGTACGAGACACATTCTCCGCAAGTTGATATACGCAGATGATCTGGCAGTAGTAGCGGACAGTGAGGCAGACCTTCAAGAGCAGTTGGAAGAATGGAAGGGAGTCTTTGGCAGACATGAACTGAGAGGAAGTCTACAGAAAAGATGCTTAGCTAATTCATAACACCAGCATACCTATACGACCTAGAGACCATGGCAATGACAGAAAAACAAACTGCCAAATGATTGTGTTAATGCTAGTAGTGTGAATATGTTTAAAATGGAATTGACAGATATTTGATAAGGGCGGGCTACACATAGATGAGAAAATTGTTGGATTCTCGATAAGCCAATGGCTTCCTTGTCCACTTGCCATCTGGAATTTGTTGTTTGGGATGGAAATCTTGTTAAATCTTGTTAAAAAAATCTTCAATTGGGTTCTCTGTCTATATTCAATGAAACTTTTAAGCATTGTGGTCATCGTAAATATATAACATGGTCTACATAGACAGAAAAATTATAGTTATTCATCTGTCTTCAGCAGGTGTTATAGTTATATGTCTATATTCAATGTTGTATTATAGTTTTATGTCCATATTCAATACAGTCTTATAGTTGCATGTCCACCTTCATTGTGATCATATAGTTATGTACCCATCGTCAATATGATATTATAGCTATATGTCTGTATTCAACAGGTCTTATAGTTATATGTCTGTATTCAATCAGGTCTTATAGTTATATGTCTGTATTCAACAGGGTCTTGCAGTTGTTTGTCCATATTTAATATGGCTTTCTAGCAGTATTTATATGTATGAATGTGATACACAGAACACCACCGATATTGTGTAGCGACTCGGTGACTTGCAGTTACTATTATATTAACCGAATTCTACACGGTAACATTTCGCAACATCACCTAGAGCTAGACTGCTTTACGAAGCAATATCCAGCTTGGTCGTATTAACAAAAACAGGAAACGAAGCCTACTGTTCAGTCTTCAGACAACTATAAACGCCTTTATACCTATATTTGATAAATGACTGTGACAATGTGTATATTATACATTTATTTTATGGTTATACTAGAGTCGTAGTGATAGCCACTCTCTTACGTAACAAGGTTATACAGCTATTGTCGAGCCAGGCTAAGCGGTAGTCCTAGAAATGGGCATTATGTTAGGTAACAGGCCGGTAATGTTTACTGAAGCGTATCACTGACTGGTGGACTATATATACGCTGGGGACTGTTCTAACCGGGGTCGGTCGATTGTAGTTCGTGAGGAGGCGGCTGCAATAGTTATGAGACGGACGGTATTAAGCCAATATTTGCATAAAGCGTGTCGGCCATTGTTGGCATAGAGCTTGTCTGGTGACAGCCCTGTAATCATATTTTGTATAATTTAAATGGTAAACGGATATGATTATCATTGCGTTGTTATTCACGTGTATATGGTGATTCGTTTCTGTTAGCGAGGTGATTGGGTTAAATTGTATCATACAGAACCACCTTGGGCTGAATAGATTTAACAAGATTTAACAAGATTTGCCATCCAAGCCAAAGGCCCAGATGGCAAGTGGACAAGGAAGCAATTGGCTTATCGAGAGTCCAACAATGTTCATCTACTTATAACCCGCCCTCCTGAGATATGTGTCAACCTTGTTTTTAAACATATTCACGCTGCTAGCAGTTACACAATCTGTAGACAATTTGTTCCATTCATTTATTGTCCTCTATGAGAACGAGTGCTTCCTGATGTCCAATCTACATTGTTCCTTTACTAATTTGACCTCATGTCCTCTAGTTCTGCTGTCCTTCTTGAGTGAGACAAACATATTTCTATCAATATTTTCATACCCATTCAATATCTTAAAAACTTCAATCTGATCTCCTCTTAACCTCCTTGTCTCTAGAGTTGTTAAACCACATTCTTTCAGGCGTTCTTCATAACTAAGGTTTCTCAGTTCTGGAATCATTTTAGTTGCTCTCCTTTGTATGCGTTCAAGCGCATCTATATCCTTCTTACGATATGGTCTCCATGCTTGTATACAGTATTCTAAATGAGGTCTAACTATTGCTTTATAAAGAGGTATAATTAACTTTTTCCCTTGTATGCTATGTTTCTTCTAATCAATCCAAGAATTTGATTACCCTTTGAAGCTGCAATACCACACTGCTCTGAAATTTTCATATCAGCGCTTATTGTAACTCCTAAGTCCTTTTCTTTTACAATAGTACCCAAAACAGTATCTCCCATTTTATAGTTTACATTCAAGTTCCCATGTCCTGTGTGTAGGCATTTACATTTCCCAAAATTGAACAACATCTGCCATTTCTCAGACCATTTCACTAATCTGTCTAGATCGTTTTGTAAGTGTTGTTTATCACCATCAGTATTAACCTTTCTAAACAGTTTTGTGTCATCCGCAAATTTCAGTACGTTGCTTGTTATACTGTCGTCCAAGTCATTGATATAAATTAAGAATAGCCGAGAGACATATACGCAGCAGAGGGTGAGCTGGAGCGTCGTGTGAGGGCGTGGTCGGTTGAGCGGCAGGAAAGATGGAGTGTGTGACACAAGTGACACAAGCATAGAATCTACATTACTTTCGTGAATAGCCCGATATTGGGTAACCCGATATTGTGTAGCGACTCGGTGACTTGCAGTTACTATTATATTAACCGAACTCGACACGGTAACATTTCGCAACACCACCTAGACTGCATTACGAA